>OMNN01097497.1:0-21602 GCA_900302755.1 Chromis chromis
TATTTGTAAACATACAGATTTTTGATGTAGACATTGTTTACAGTTTTGGCCTGTTTTTAGAATAGAATAGAGTACATTTTATTTATTGTCATTCCAAATTTTGCAACATGTAAATTTATACCTTTTCCCCTGTGATTTGACTTAATATTATCTGTATTTTAACAAAACAAATCAAAGAATTCTGCAAAATACCAGCTGTCAAGATGTCAATATCATCCAAACAATTCTATTCTCAAAGCTCCAAGTCATTTTGTAGTTCTCTTTTTAACCTATCATTTCTTATTTTTATTGTTAATTTTTAACTTTTATTGCACTTGTCTTCTGCTTCCTCCTTTAGTGTTAATAAATACATCAGGTTTATGATCATGGCATGAATTTGTATTTATGTATCTAAGGATAGTGTTTCTCTACTGAGCAGTTATAAGACATGACTGTTTCCTAAGGAAAAACAGCTCTGGGGCTTTTCATTCAACATTCAGGACCTAACGACCTCACTGGTTACATTTTACTATATAAATACTTTAATAAATACTTAAATCAACACACTAAAAACTATTAAAAACACTTAAAATAGCTGGTTAGAAGCTCTGTTGAGCAACCAGCCTCCACCTTTTACTGCTTGAACTCCCAGCAGGGCCACCGCAGGACGACAAAGTGACTTCATTTACACTTTGTTGTTCTCATCCAACAGACCGCGATGCTTAGAGAAGATAAAGGTCTGTTTGTACACGTCTGTCAAGCAGCAGCATGTTTTACATACATACGCCGTAAACCATTCCTCCGGTCAGGTATGTGTCAGTTTATGGAACCCAGTTTAAATTCAAAATAGGGGATTACAGCTAATCCAACGCACACTGCATGTTTGAATTAAAGGAAGTGGACAGATATGAAAATCTTGTGGCTGGGAGTTTTTAAGGAGACATTACAGAGAGAATTGAGGACGTGTAATGACCCTGCAGCAGAGTTGTAGCACAATATGTCAAACACCTGGCCGCTTGTGTGATTGTAAATCATCCACCTGTAAAACACCAAAGTGCCACTTTAATTGCACGGCCCTCTCTGTAGCTGAGGCCTTGAGGTGAACTTCCAAACCAGAGAGGAAAACACCTCCTCTGACTAGTTTAGTTACACAAGACACATATTTTTATCACAAATATGCACAAAAAAAGTCTTTATAGTGACTCAAAGGAAGGCTAAACTGACCGTAAATGCGAGAACTGGTGCATTAAACTTATTAATTGTAGCACAGAAATGCACACAACAGTCACTGCTTAAACCTAATACTTCATTTAAGTAACTCCAGGAGTTACAGGACAGATGTTTGTGCAGGTGTTTTGTTGACTCTGTGCGGTCGGTTTGGCTGTCAGGAGGCCTGGTTTTGGTGAGTAATGACAGAGTACTACGCTGAGTGACAATCAGACATGAAAAAAAAACAAGAAGCCCTGACTGGTTCCACTTCCTCTTGTGTCACATTTCTAGGTGATGACAGTAACACTTAGAGAGAGAAAAACTAGAGCAGAGGGCAGCAGCAGGATTGATCTGTGCCGCAGTGAATCAGCCATTGTTTCCTGTGTGTGTCACACTGTTGGAATTCTCTGATGTTTCACGATGTAGTAAATACACCGTGAAACATCAGGGAGGAATTTAGTGGAGTCAGTGAATTTTTTTTAAATTGTAATGTCCTGTAATTATTAGTTGAAGCTAATTTAACCCACATTTTGTAGTTTTGATTTTCAGACGACATTTAAATATGAGCTGTACTAACTTTAAATGATAAGTTGATGAACATACCTAAATAAAATAAATACCTACATACATTTTATTATCATATTAGCAGACTTTCAAGCATTTTATTGCATTATTGAGGTAAACCGCTCCACAGACATGGTGGAAACACACATTAAATGAAGTCAGGGCTGTTTCTTTTGATTATGTTGAAAACAGTACATGACCAAAATGAAGGTTACTGTTGGATTCTTTTCCTTCCCTGTATACTTAAGTCAACGGGAGCAACTTAATGTGTTGTCTGTAAATGAAATCAATAATTTATAGTTTATTTTCCAACTCAGTAAATGAACCAGGACACTATTTATTTAACAGGCCATGTTAATTCTATTGAATATGATGGCTAGGTTTAAACAATGGAATTAAACAGCTAAACTAGGACTAATAACGTACTGAGATATACTCTTTCCAATTTGACCCTTATTTGATTTTATTGTTTTGTTTGTTTGTTTTGATGCCATGTGGACTTCTTAACTCCTCCTAATTGTTTCAATTGAGTTTTGAAAGCTAATACTATTAGATTTCTGCTTGCAAGTGTTGTAGCAGTAGAAGTGTAATCTGACCACTTCCACTAACCGCCAAGCTACTTTCTTCATACACCAAGCAGTCACAACATTAAAACCTGCTTAATATTGCATAAGTCCTCCTTGTGCTGCTAAAACAGTTCTAAACTGATGGGTCAATGACACAGCACCACTAAGAGTGCCCTGCTCTGTCTGGCACTGGGACATTGTGGATCCTTTGGGTCTTTTGGGCTGCTGGGTGGGAACTCAGAGGGTCAGGTTTGTGCTGGTGCCTCCCATAGATGCTCGATCAAATTGGGATTTGGGAATTTTGGTGGCCAGGTCAACACCTTGTGCTCTTGGTTGTGTTCCTCGAGCTGTTCCTGAGCAGTTCTTGCAGTGTGGTAAGGCGCTACTGGGGGAGGGTGCTCCCAAGTGGGGTGTGTTTGGTTTTCAACAATGTTTAGTTCAGTTGGTGTAAAGGTGTGTGTCCACAGAAATGTCAGAACCCAAAGTTTTAACAAAAGATCAAAATTATCAGTGGTTTTAATGTTGTGATTGCTGTGTATTATAGAGAATATAAGGATTTTATGCCAACTTCATTAGCACTAAATAATATTTAATCTGCATTTACACCAAAACCACAACCAACACCAACAGTTACCAACATGTGAAAAATTTCTCATCGTCTCACAGTGTAAATTTATTTTTTTTAAATGTGCAATTATTATCTTTTTTAATATTTCAAAATAAAATGAGGATATTTTCCACACTGACAATTGACCAATAGCTCAGACTTGTGTCATAAAACAGCATAACAAAAGTTGTTATTATAGTGACCCCTAGTGGACATGTTGGGTTACTGCAACTCAGAGCCTTTTCCTTTTTTTAAAATCAGAGTTTCCATCCATCCATCCATCCATCCATTATCTATACACCGCTTAATCCTCTGCAGGGTCGCGGGGGGGTTGGAGCCTATCCCAGCCGATTTAGGGCGAAGGCAGGGGACACCCTGGACAGGTCACCAGTCTGTCACAGGGCCACACACAGAGACAAACAACCAAGCACACTCTCATTCACACCTATGGACAATTTAGAATCACCAATTAACCTCAGCATGTTTTTGGACTGTGGGAGGAAGCTGGAGTACCTGGTGAAAACCCACGCTGCACAGGGAGAACATGCAAACTCCACACAGAAAGATCCCAGGCGTCATTCTAGCTGTGAGGCGACGGTGCTAACCACTGAGCCACCATGCAGCCCTATCAGAGATTCCAGGCATCACTAAATGATACAAAGGGAAATACAGAATTAAACTAAGATTAAACTTAACAACATGTATATTGATAAATGTATGGATATATACACAGAATAACTTTAATAAACTGAATCATGCAGTTAGATTTTAGGCCTTGTTTGTGTGACTCTGCTGCAGAAACCTGACAACGTGAAACTCCAGATGTCATCTAATCCTATAGGCTTCATATGGCTCCACTTCTATCCCTCCCAAACTGGAGGGAATCGTTTTACAAAGAGTCTAGACGGCTTCTTTTTCCAGTTTGGGTGTCATTATACAGCAGAGGAGCACACAGCCTCTGGACTTTAGTGGCGCCCATTCACTAAAAGACAAAGGGAACAGTGAGGGCATCCATCCTAAGAACAGTGAGCCCCTGAGGGCGGCGAGGAGAGCAGAGAGTTTCAGCCGAACATGTCCTGTTTGTTCACGTTTAAATGCAGATTCAGTGTTTTGGAGAGACGTTGTGGTGAGTCGCAGTTTTTCTATTTAAGGCCGTGTTCAGAGTTCATCTTTAAAAGGCCAAGAATTTAAATCATATGTTATTGAGACTCGATGAAAAAAAAAGAAAAAATGGTTTCAAGGGCTGCCAAGCATCCAGAAATGTTTGTGGCGATCGCTCTGTCTTATATGTGGCTTAAGAGAAGGGGTTGTTTTCTCAGGACCTTTACCAGAGGGCTGGGCTTTGGTGGGACAAGTGGGCTGGCTGCTCTGCCTACAGGATGACAAGGAAGGGGGGGAAAAAAAGTGGAAAAGAGGGAGGGCAGAGGCAGGGGGTTTGGGAAGGCCTTTCTGAGCCCCTCTTCTTTCAATTTATAGGTCCTCCACACACACACCCACATCCAGACACACATAGACAAAGTCAGGATGTGACATCATCCACAGGAAGAGAAGCCAAACAGTTTTTTCTGTCTCTTTTTTTTTTTACTGTGTTGTCTGAAGCTGGAGCCTCTCGGACTGTTTGTGAGCAACACAGAGGGAAGAAGGCTGAGAGGAGCTGGAGGGGGGCTGGAAGCTGACCTCCTCAAGGAGTTTAAAGTCAAGCGATCCGGACGCCTGGATCCTCCCTGAACTCCCCACAACTTTCCACCACATTCCAGACACTCTGCTGTAGGATCTCAGCCAGGTACAGTGCAGCAGAAAGCTTTTTTCCATTCTCTAATCTCTTGCTCTCTCTTTTTTAATCTCCCTCCTTTGTTGCTGGTTTGTTCATCCCTTTCTGATTTTCTGTGTCAGGACATCTGCAGTGTCAGAGGCAAAAAAACCCATAATAAGCAGTAAAAGTATGCGTGGAGGGTCTGCCAGCCTCAGTACGTGATCAGACATGCTTCACTGTGAGGCTGTTGAGGCTTGCAGAGAGGCACAAAGTGATCAACAAAGTCATTGCTTCCCACATGCTGTCACCTTTTGTTTATTACAGTCCTCAAGGCTCCTCATGTTTTACGTTCGACTGGAACAGTTTCTTCCCGAGCCGAGGAGCGAATGAAACTCCCTCAGAAGCCCTTTTGTTATGGACTCATTTATAGCTATCTCATGACCACGTATTCACGCTCCCCCAGTGGTGGGTTTTTTAGCTCAAATCAGGCAGAAAAAGCAGATAATCACTGCTGCTTCCCTTTTTAAACCATCAGCATTTCCCTAAATTAACACCAAACAGAATCTAGTCAACAAGAACTCTGTGGAACTTAAGTTTTGACAGCGAAAAAGTTCACAACAAACACCCTCATCGGTGCTCAGTGTACAGTATAATGGGATGATTTAGGAGACACAGAAACTTCTGGTAAAATGAGTCTAGAGAAACAACCACAGGAAATGGTGAGACCAGTTCAAAATGGGACTCAGGACACAAACGCGGATATAGTATCACGTTGCAACCGCAGTCACTTGAATGTGACTTCAGTGTCAGATCTGCAGAGGCGACACATGCAATAATCAGGATTTATCACATGCTCATACATTATGGGCAGTGAAATGCAAAGTGGCTGTTCCTCGAGGCTGTGCAGGAACAATAAGACATTATAGAAGAACATTCCTTTAAAACAATTGAAAATGAGGAAAAAAAAAAAAGTCATAAATAATAAGGAGGTGGAGATTTTGATGCTAATCCTGCAAAGTTCTGAACAGAAACACAAAAAAAAGTAGCAGAAAGAAATAAAACCTCTTGTGAATCAGTGACATACGGAGACGACTTCTTATAAACTGCCATCTCATTGTCCTATAATAATCTACTCAGTTAATATTCATTATTGCTTTACTGCCATTACAAAAACAATGACTCACATTACCATTTAGTGAGGTGATGCTCCCGATAAGAGCAAATGACCTGCCAGATGGTTAACGGCTTCGCAAAAAAATGAAATCTATTTTTATTATCCACTACATAAAGGAGGAATTTAGTGTTTTTATACTAAATTTGAAGGTTTTTCTGTAACACAGTGCTGCTTCTGGCTAATAAGACCATTTCACTTAGGACCTCTCACTGTGCCTTTTAGTATTTAGTGAGTCACAGCGTGCCATTCATCTTCTCAATTAAGCCTGACTGTTGGCCTGACTTCTTCTACAGCAGACTGAAAACTGTTGCTATTTTTGTTGACGAACATCTTGTGATAAGGTCACTTTGGTCCCACAGAGCAGCCGAGGCAATAAAGCCACATATTGCTTTGCTGTCTGTTGGTGGTGATTCAAGTTTATATTCATAGCTCTGACAGAGATGCATTTATTTTATTTTAAATTATTATTATTTTTATTTCAGACACGCCACAGTATCATAAGATCTACCTTTACATCCAATGTTTCCAGGTATCACTAAATGATACAGAGGGAAATACAGACTTAAACCCAGATTAAACTTAAAAAACATGTATATTTATAAATGTATTGAAAGAATAACTTTAATAAAATGAATAAACAGTTACATCTTAGGCCTTGTTTGCGTGATTCTGCTGCAGAAACATGACAATGTGAAACTTGAGATGTTATTTCAGACATGTCACAGTATCATAAAGACAAAAGAGAAAATAAAACACACCAAACAAAACAAAAACTATTAACCTCTACCGGCTACATGTCTGTACTTCTCATATTTTACTGCTTCCTGTTTGCATCAAACCTGATACCTCTTTAGAAACCCCAAGAACACCTTTAGTGTTCCACATTATTCTATTTTTCAAGCAGTGTTTTTGTATTTTTTCTTAAAGGGGGCAGTGGTGGTCTAGTGGTTTGTGAAGCGAACTTGTAATTGATAGGTCGCCAGTTCAAGTCCCCGGATTGGCAAGAGGTTGAGGTGGGAAAGTGAGAGCTTGTCCCAGTCACCACCACTGTGGGCCCTGGGATGAATAAAGGTTATATTATAGATTAAATTGTTTCATAGTTGTAGGCTACTCATTTTGAGATCATCATCCAGACTATATCCAGTAAGAAAAATGGCTTTCTTCTTAATTCATAGATATAATGTTGTATTATGCTATCCCCTCCCCCCTCATCCCCACTCTCACCCCAACTGGTCGAGGCAGATGTTCCGCCTTACCTGAGCCTGGTTCTGTTAGCATTTTCTTTTTCCTCCCTTTCCTCCCTTTAAAGGTTTTTTTTTTGTTCCTTCCCACCATCGCCGAATGCTTGTTCATAGGGAATCGAAAGGCAACTTTGGATTGTTGGGTTTCTCTGTTCTATGTTTAAAATATGCGAAGTGCTATGAGATGAGAATTTTATTTATATAGCGCATATTTACAATATATGTGGTCTCATAGCACTTAACATAGAAAGGAGAACAGAAAACAGAAAACCCAACAATCCAAAGTTGCTTTTGGATTCCCTATGAGCAAGCAGTCAGCGATGGTGGGAAGGCACCACAAAAAACCCCTACGATCGGGAGGGAGGGGGGGGCAAAAAAAACTCCAACAGAACCAGGCTCAGGGAAGGCGGCCATCTGCCTCGACCGGTTGGGGTGAGAGTGGGGATGAGGGGGGAGGGGATAGTAGGAGACATATGTTGTATATTGGCACTATATAAATACAATTTAATTCAATTGAAAAAGTATTATAAGTGTTACCCCCACACTGTTACCCCACACTTCTGCACAGTAGGTCAAGTATGGTTAAAACAGTGAGCAGTATAATGAATAAGGGTCTCTTGAATTCAGAATATGTAGTAATGAGACAATTTTTGCCAACTTTGCTCTTATATGCGTTATATGAAGTTTCCAACTGAGTTTGTTTAAATCATATTAAGCAGCAAGGTAAGGTGCAGTTTGTACTATACTGTTAATACTATAGAATTTGTTTTTTGAAAGTTTTATGGCAGATTTTTGTGTTTTTTTTGTACTTTTACCTTCGATATTGTGGTCGCCCAGTGAGCACAAGATTAAAAGTAAGACAATAGATTGACAGGGAAGGAAAGAGCCTGATTTCTATTGTTGTTTTCTTTCTCAGAGACCAACTGAAACCAAGACCTGCAATCTTTCATGACAGACGTTGACCCCTGTGACCCCCCTGATTTGAGCCCCTCTTCTCCAGAAGGTCACGCTTCTTTTATCAAACTCTTATTCTGGAGAGTCTGTTCCCCCCCTTATCTGAAGGGAAACGTCTGAGTCGATGGCGTTGTGTCTCGGACAAGTGTTCAGCAAAGACAAAACCTTCAGGCCGAGGAAGCGTTTCGAGCCGGGCACGCAGCGCTTCGAACTCTACAAGAAGGCCCAGGCCTCGCTCAAGTCGGGCCTGGACCTGAGGAAGGTGGTGCAGCTGCCGGAGGGGGAGAACCACAACGACTGGATCGCGGTTCATGTGGTGGATTTCTTCAACAGGATCAACCTGATCTACGGCACCGTGAGCGAGTACTGCACCGAGCGCACGTGTCCCATCATGTCGGGGGGACTGAGGTACGAGTACAGGTGGCAGGACGGCGACGACTACAAGAAACCCACCAAGCTGCCGGCGCTGAAGTACATGAACCTGATGATGGACTGGATCGAGTCGCTCATCAACAATGAGGACATCTTCCCCACCAGAGTAGGTGTGTGTGAGGAATCTCCAAATGAAGCCATCAGACTGTTCTCCAAACTGAATACATGACTGAGTGCCAACCTGGAGAGCAGCGTTGTTCTCCTTCATTAAGCTCACAGATGAGATGATTAAATTCAGTCAGAGGTTAATTAGACAATAAGTCTGACATTTAAAGGAGATTGAGTAGGTGACAGTGGCGTTATTTTACCTCAGCGACAGATCTGATAGCACACGTTTATTAGAGGTGAGAGTTTCATGCATAATGGAGGGAGAGAGCTCAGTGTTTGATCCCATCTAGAGCCACGTTTTGCATGAATTTTTTAAAGGGAGCTCTGGTTTCACTTCATCATGTAGAGACACGCAGGCCAGGTGAGATGAAATGTCAGAGTTTCCCACAGGTGTCCGTGAGTTTCGTCTATTTGTTAGTCACTTGCAATTCGTCAGTAGTGGTTCTCTCCCTTTGACAAGTGGATTCACATCCCCCATGGCCCTGAGGAAGAATAAGACCTGCAGCAATAAGCTCTAGTACATTCTTAACATTTGTAGAGTGGTGCACATCATTTCTATTTTGTTAAGTAAGTTATGCTACTCCGCAATCTTTCCATGAACCCCTCTAGTAACTGTAGAAGCAAAGGCTATACATTCTCAGAAACAAATCCATAAAGTTACAGAAAAAGGACTGGCAGCCAGGACTTTGTTCTGGAATTTAAAAAAACTAAACTGAAGTTTTCCATTAAAAACCACAACATTTTCTGTATTTTAATAGTGATTCTACAGTAAAACAACAACAACAACAAAAAATAGGACATTCTAGGTATCTGAATCATGAGCCTATAGTAAAAATACAAAAAATTTAAAAGAAAAATGGACATTTTGACACATTGAGAATCATTGATTTGCTGCACATTTACTTATGAATATGAAAAACAGGGTATTTCTACTCAGAACCCATCAATATATTTATTCACTGAGGCCTTTCGCAACTAGAACATTGAGTTTTTGCAAACATGATCTATTAGGCGGCAGTGGTGGCCTAGTGGTTTGTAAAGTGAACTTGTAACCGGTGGGTCGCTGGTTCGAGTCCCCGCACTGGCAAGAGGTTGAGGTGGGAAAGTGAGAGCGACCGCTTGTCCCAGTCACCACCACTGTGGGCCCTTGAGCAAGGCCCTTAACCCCTGACTGCTCCCCGGGTGCTGCACCACGGCAGCCCACTGCTCCTAGTATGTATAGTTAAGGTTAACTTTGAATAGGATGGGTCAATGCAGAGAAGGGATTTCCCCAAGAGGATCAAGAAAGGTTAGATTAAAGTGTAGTATTATGTTATAGGTCTTAAATTGTCTTTTTGTGTCCACTATTAGGTTAGTAAGTAAGTTAGGAATTCTCACTCAAATATCGATAGTGTTGATGAGAAATTAAAATATGTATTTAATATTAAGCCTGATAGATGATGGGTTTTTATTTTATGACATGTGTTGTTGTAGATCTACTACTAGTAGTAGTTCCTCTGTTACAAGGCCATTCATTTTTTTTATCCTTTCATGGCTCTAGGTGTACCTTTCCCCAAGAACTTCCAGCAGGTGTGCAAGAAGATCCTGAGCCGCCTCTTCAGAGTGTTCGTGCACGTTTACATCCATCACTTCGACAGCATCTGCAGCATGGGCGCCGAGGCCCACATCAATACCTGCTACAAGCACTATTACTACTTCATCTCAGAGTTCAACCTCATCGATCACTCCGAACTGGAGCCCCTGGTGAGGCATCAGAGACCTCAGATGTGTGAAGCTGAAGCGAGGGGGCATGAAAAACACAATCAGATGGGTGTTTTTTTGTCGGTATCACTCTTATAACTGTCAGTCTAGCAGAGAAAATCAGCCCTAACCTTGTTGTGTGCATGCCTGGGTGGGTTAAGCTTCATCTTCAAGTCGGTGTGTTTACCCTACGCCGAGAAAATTAATGCAATTTTCAGCACAGACTCTACAATCGCTCTGCCTCACTCTGGGGACGCGAACTGTGTTCCTCGTAAGATAATCATTTTCCACACGACTCTGAGAATGGAATTAGTGTTCACTTGTTCCCCTCAATTTTCCATGATGAAAGAAACTCGTTAATGGCTTTGGGGAAAATGATTTCAAGCGACAAATCTCATAAGAGAATTTGCTGACTTTGTGCAGTCGTGTAATGAGGAAGAGCTTGTGTAGTTATTGCTATTTTCCAACAAAGGGACCTCGATCACGTGGGAACAGATGGAAAATGGTGCTCCTAGCGTCAATAAAAGGCTTCAGTTATCATCATTACGAAGGCTGGGTTGTGTAATTCCTGCTGCAAAATGAAATAGGGACGAGACATTTATGTCAGCACACTGTAGAAAAAGGTAAATCTTACAAACAGACCCTGTTTTAGTTTCCCACCTTCAGTTCCCAAGGCAGTTCTTTTTGTTGTTGGTCTTGGAGGAACAACAGCTTGCTTAGAAACAATGTTCTTAATATTAAAAGTGTAACTGCACTTCATAACGCTTATTCATCTCCTCATGCGGTGTAGATTTGATGTGTTAACTTCTTCTTTGTTTTCATTTTCCTGCAGAAAGAGATGACAGAGAAGATATGCCATTAAACACAAACCACATGGACAAAGGAGTTTACATTCTGAAGTTATCTGAGCCCCAAGAGGAAACAGAAAAATGAACAAATGAAAAACGTTTTTTTGAGTCCATTAACTCAACACAGTTCTTCCGATGATGGAGCTGCACCTCCACAGAAGTTTTACAGCCACGAAGATGCTGTGATGCCATCTTTTTAGTTTCTTGTGTTGTTTTCATAAAACTACATCATCCTTTTTTCTTTTTCTTTGTGCATGTATATTTGTGTGATCTCAGTGTTTTGATACGCAGTGCTGGTTGTGATGACTGTGAGTTTGTGTTTTACATGTTTTTCTAGTTTTTTTTTCTAAGGCCATAAAAATTCAAATTATGGACATTAGGTCATGTCTGTTTTCATTTTCTGTGTAAACACTGCGCCAGATGTGAGAAGAAGTGGATAGAGCTGACAAGTTCCAGCAGATGAAGCTGGATAAAGTACAGACAACTACAATAATAAGGAGAAGAATGATGAAATATTACAAGTATGTGGCGTGAGCTGTAACTAATGTCAGTACTGACCTGTCAGACCTCTCTAATGAATGTGTGTGTAAATAAAGGCCATGATCATGCACAAAAAATCCCCGCTACGTGGATTGAGGCGTGGTGGCGAGTCGAGCCAAGTGACGTCTCATTCTTTGCCTCAGTCTGGACCAATGGGAGAAGGAGGAACGCAGAAAGGGGCGGGGCATGGGTCTGTTTATCTATTTTCCCGCCCGCGACGTCACCGGCTGTCTGACTGGTCTCGGCTAGCAATGGGAGCTTACATCAGCTGTCAGGGGCTTTGACAGAAGGGATTTGGCTGGTTTGGAGTCCAGGTTTGATGAATTTATTGCATTTGTGTTTTTATTTTAGCACCACTTGATAGAGCCTTTATATACAAACTCGCAAATGGACGTTAATCGGTAGAACAGGCTAGCTACGGGTTGTTGCTAGCTGGGTAGCTAACTAGCTAGCTGTGGCTAACGACAATAACATAAGGTCCGTTCGTATAAGACAGCTGTTAACGCTAACTGTAGCTTTTACTAATGCTCTACTAATCTTTTATAAATCGTTCTCTCTCAGTAATGTGAGATTTTTGCAACAACATTACTAATGTTAAGTAATTACGTGTTTATAGGGCTTGCTAACGTTTGGTAACAGACATAACGCTGGATATTATAGTTAATGCTAGCTTATTTAACACAGTTCTAATGTTTTTTTCTAGTCGTAGCATACCCAACACAAACACTGACTAATTTACAACAAACTGTACTGTGCTTGAACCTTCTGCGGACATTCAGTCACTCACTAACCGCATCTAAACAAAATGAGAGTGACAAAAAGAAGAAGCCTCTTATAGAAGCTGGTGTGGGTGATTTATAGACTCCATAGCTCAAATTCCTTCATTCAACGCTGCTTTGAGCTGCCTTGTTATTATGTTTATTTATGTCTCTGCAGTCTGTTGCTGACTAACTTGAGTGTATTTGCTATGTGCTCTCAGTTGGCAGATATGGTGAGGCACATCATGATGACGGAGCTGCAAGCCTTCCAGCCCTCTCTCCAGGTACGATCTGTTCTGTTATTACTGCTGGCTTCAAAACCTTCAACTTCCTGAAGCATATCAGATAAAAATCAGACTGCCAGAAAGTAGCCACCCCCCCTGTCAAGGTTATTTATGCGGAAACATGGAAGTTTCATCATCCTCCATGACTCATGCGCTGGTTGTGTAAATGCTTCTGGTAATGTCCAGGGTGAGATAAGGCCTGTCGCTTTGTTTCCTGTGTTCTCATCAGGCCACAGGTTTGGCAGGTTGCCACAGGGAAAGATAATCACTAGTTATCAAAGTAGTAACACAACCTTGTAATTACACTGTCATTTTTCTCAGAACAAATATTTTATTCATATTTTTTATTTACAGAAATCTATTTCATCTATGTATTTTTTATTTATTTAATTTTTTTTTACGTAAGTTTACTAATTTTTATTTTTCGGGAGTTAACAATCCGACAAAAGTGGTAGAATTTTACATTCCTGCTAGTATTTTCTCTACTCTCTACAAACACCTGATGTCTGTCGCTACTCTCGCACTTTCCCTCTCATGCGGCCTCCTTCTCTCTGTTACAGGGTAACTCCCTGGCTGTGGGCCAAGTAGGGCAAAAGTGTGGAGGAATTCAGGAGAACGGGGTCAGCACAGAGGAAAGACAGCTCCTTTCCCAAGGCCCAGCAGGTACTACAGCTATCATATTTCAGCTCTAGCACTATGTAAACGTGTGGTGTGTACTGTTTCAAACTAATTTGCCTGCATATTGTCTCTCCTGTGCTGCTACAGAGATCGAGAAAAGCCAGCCAGTGAACATCCCCGATGCAGCTAAAAGAAAGAAGAAGAAAAGAACCAGAGCGACAGACAGTTCCACAGGCACTTTTGATGGTAATGAAGCTGAAGTTATCATGACACACACATGCAGCATTTATAAAAGCAGGAAAATATTGTTTTTAGTTTCTACTCAGTGAACAAATACTGCAGTCTAATATGTTGCATTTTTCTTCAGATCTCTACAAACTAACGGATGAGGTGCTTGGTCAGGGGGCATATGCTAAAGTGCAAGGATGTGTCAGCCTGCAGAATGGACAAGAGTTTGCTGTTAAGGTAAGTAACTATATACCTGGTCTGAACATGCATGCTCTTATGCAGCAACACTTTGGTTACAGTTGTTGTATTACAGGATGAAGAGAATGCTTAAAAAACACTCAGCAATAATCATGGTTTCTGTGTTTTGTCTTACAAAGATCATAGAAAAGAGTGCAGGGCATAGTCGCAGCAGAGTCTTTCGGGAAGTGGAGACTCTCTACCAGTGCCAAGGAAACGAGTGAGTGCATCTCATTCAACAAACTTAAACCAGCACAGAATGAAACAGATTCTCATCAGTTCAAAATATCTTTGTCCAGGAACATTTTGGAACTGATCCAGTTCTTTGAGGACAACTCCTGCTTCTATTTGGTTTTTGAAAAGCTGCGAGGAGGTAAGTACGAATGAATGACACAACAGATAGAACATTGCATAAAGACACGTAGCCTTTTCAGGCGACTCATTGTAAACACACAAAGATGGCTGCAACAGATAATTTTTCTCTTCCTACAGGCTCCATTCTTACACATATCCAGAACAGAAAGCACTTTGATGAACTTGAGGCCAGTAAGGTAGTCAAGGACATTGCCCAAGCTCTCGACTTCCTGCACACGAAAGGTAAGTCAACATGCAAACAGATATTCTGCTAAAGTCCAATAAGAACAGCTGTGGATTTTTAAACACATTTCTGTCATGGTGACGTTGTGCTTTTCTACAGGCATTGCCCATAGAGACCTTAAGCTGGAGAACATACTCTGTGAATACACTGATCGGGTAAGTGGCTCTTAAAGCTTCATAAAGACATCTATTTTCTCTAAAGGTATATAATAATAACATGTTATATTAAAGTAAAATAATATGCATTGCTTCTTCTTTCTTCTCAGGTCTCGCCAGTGAAAATCTGTGACTTTGATTTGGGAAGTGGAGTGAAGCTCAGCAGTGCGTGTACACCCATAACAACTCCGGAGCTCACAACACCGGTACCTGTCTAATTGTAAATTCATACAGACGCTTATCATTTCAAACAGAACTAATCTGACTGACTCAACTTCTCTGTTTCCAATCTTCTTCCTCTCTTAGTGTGGCTCAGCAGAATACATGGCACCAGAAGTAGTGGAAGTGTTCACTGATGAGGCTTCCTTCTACGACAAGCGCTGTGACCTGTGGAGCCTCGGGGTCATCCTCTACATCCTGCTGAGCGGCAGCCCCCCATTCACGGGTCACTGCGGCACCGACTGTGGCTGGGACCGAGGAGAAACTTGCAGAACGTGCCAGGTAACCTCACCCAAACACCCTCTGCGTTCGTTCAGTGTCCATCTCATCGGACTCATTCATAAGCGTTCACTCCTTCAGTGTTTGTAGCACAGACGTACATTGTATTTCCCTGGTCACCACTCTGTAACTAAGGTACAGTTCAAAGCTACAGCTTAGAAATGTTAGATCAAAAGCTTCTCTTATTTCTTGCTTTCAGTATCACTATTGCTGCCTTCTTGAGTGGTACTTAAGATCCAGCTCTTTAATGTCCACACTCCACAGCGAATGGTTCAAACAATAAAGGACCTGAAGTAGTTATTTTGCAGCTTTTAAAAATCCATTTGTTCTACCTTCTCCACTATGAATATTTTCTGGTTCATTAGGGGTGTAATGGTACACAAAAATCACAGTTCAGTTTGGTTCGGGGCTCAGTTAAGGGGAAAAATGACACACAAAAAACCTGCTCATAATGAATCCAAAACATTTGTTTATTTTCTTAGAGCTGTTAGCAACTCAGTAAATTAAATTAAATGTACAGGGTACAGATGTAACAGAAATACTGCTGCATAGGTCTCAATATCAAACAGACAATTCCAGCTTATTGGTCTGCTGTAACTATAACTCAGATTACTTTTCCAGTATAAAAAGGAAACACTGCAAACAACCAAGTTCAGCGATAAATATATTTGCCTTTTCAAATGTGTGTGTAAGTTTGACGTGTTGCTGGATGCATAGATGAGGACCACTTCACAATATCGACGTACAGCTTTCATCTTGTCCACTTGTTTTTCTCCTTTTTCGTACTTCACCAGGAAACCAAAGTGATCCCAAACGGGTGATTTTAATGACAGCGGAGCGTCTTCCAGCTCTGGCTTCTTGTTGGTAGCATTAGCCATCCCATTCACTAGCCATACACACTAGGCTTAACACAGAAGCGCCGGCAGGAGAATAAACGGTCCGTCTCATCCTGTGGTCCACTGGAAACTCCTACTTGTTTTTAGTTCCGCAATACTGTGATACGGAGAAGGTCCGCCACAACTGTGGGCACTATGAGGTTTTAAGTTCAGCAATTAAAACAATTCTGCCATTCTTAATAGTCTTAAAATTTTCGTACAGCGTTACACCTCTGTACCGAACCGAAAGTGCCTGTACTGTACAGTTCAATATGATTACGTGTACCATTACACCCCTAGTTTTCATAATCCTCTGCTAAGGGAAGCTAAATGTTAGTGGGCTTTGGGTGGTTCGTTGGACAAAAACAGAGATTTTAAGGTTTAAAGAGATTTAAAGATTTTATGCCATTTTTTTTTGTTGCTGTTTTCTGACTTAATCAGGAAATAGGTGATAGATTAGTTAATAATGAAGATAATCTTTAGTTGCTGCCATGCATTAATGATAATAACAGAATCAGAAAAGACTAGCAGCGTAGACTATAGTTGTACACAGAAGAAAAGTACAGACTGTAACCAAGGCATGTCTGATGTTGAAAAAGGAATTAATGGAATAGAGAGTTTGATTAAATATTAAAATTTCCCTTTAAGCAGTACAGCTCAGTATTGCTAAGAAGAATGTATAATGCATCACTCATTTCGATCAAATGAACCAACTTAAAGGGAAGAATTAAGCAGGAAGAGGGGCAACGTTGTTAATCAAGACGTCAAGGTGGATTGGGGCCAAGCACATGGTATGCATACGTTACATTCATTAACAAGATAGTATGTCAGTTATAAATACTGTCCTTCCTGCTACACACAGCCTGAGTTGCTCAGCAGTAATCATAGTAGGCTGACATATGTTTTTTTTGCTTGTTCTTATCTAATCCAAGTGTGTCAGCATGCAGTCATCAGCAGCATTCATTTTGGATGACGCTGACCTACTGGCACTCTAACTGTGATTCAAATGTTAGCGTGGAGGATGTCACCTCGGGGGCAAATCCAACTGCTTAAAGCTGTTGTTTGTTTCAGCCTCCATCAAGCTGCTGAACTACAAAACATGAATGCAATACGACAATCTGTAGAGCTTCTTTTCTGTACAGTTTCATGTCCTGTCATGTTTGTATATTTTTAACTAGCAAGTTTTTCTATTACACCATTACAAAGCTACGGACTGTTATAAAACTGAGCATGACGATAACATACATGGGACAAAAGTAAAGCAGATTCATACACTTGTCGTATAGAACAGTAATTTCACTCTTCAGTTGCACATCTTTTAATCAGAGCTTTAAATTCGCCCAGGAAGAGAAAATCATTACGCTTTAGCCATTTTTAGAGTCAAGGCAGCGAAGTGTAAAGGTGGCAGCATGCATATAAATAATGTCACTACAGAGTAAAACACTTGGAAATATAACCTGTACAAGTGTTTTCCTTACTGCTAAATTAAGGCATACGTTTTAATATTAAAATGCAGCCTAGCCTGGTGGTCAGTATAATATAATAAGAGAGATCCTATCATTTATGCTGGTACTCAAGCACATGTAGGAAGATACTTGTTCAATTAAATCCCCATTTGAAATTTAAACCCTAGCAACATCTGGCCACAAGCTCTGGAAAAGGTCACAAATCATGTTTTTGGTCTTTCTTTTGTGTGTTTGTTTAGTTTTTATGTAAAGTTAAATGTGTCCTCGTGTTGTTATGATGTTCCTTCTATGTCTATATGTGTAGCAACAAACTGCCCAAGACAAATTTCCTCTCAGGGATCATAAAGTTACTACTCTGCCTCTCTGCTTCACTACAGTCACATTACAAAGACAGTTTTACAGGATGTTCAACGTGTGATCGTCTCTCCTCAGAGTCACCTGTTTGAGAGCATCCAGCAGGGCAAGTACGAGTTTCCAGACAAGGACTGGGCGCACATCACAGAGGGAGCCAAGGACCTCATATCCAAGCTGTTGGTTCGAGACTCCACTCTGCGCCTCAGTGCTGCTCAGGTCCTCAAGCATCCCTGGGTGCAGGGGGTAGGTATCATTAGATATGTGCACTAGTATGCTTGTTATTACCATTTTACCTCTGTACTTCATCTAATGTCAGATATTTTATTTAAAGCTGTGATTCATTTTTTGGTGTGTGTTTCTGTTTTGTACAGAATGCACCAGAGAGAGGTCTTCCAACTCCTCATGTTTTACAGAGGTTTGTATTACAGCTATGATAATGAGTTCATTTGTATTTATGAAGTTCATATGCTGCTTTAAATAACATTAGAAGATTTTAAAAAGAAGACGTAGGGTAAATGTATTATGTGCATTGTTTAATGGGAGAGTAGAGCTTCTGTACACACCTTTATTTACCAGCAGCTATTTTATTCATCGTTGTTTTTCCGCCCAAAAATAGCAAACAATATTCGGGTTCCAGCTTCTGCAATGTGTGAGGATTTAGAAGATTTGCTGCTTTTATTTGTTGTTTTAGAGAATTACATAGTTAAGATAGAATCTATTTGGGTTTTGGACTGTTGGTTTGGAAGACAGAAGTCTAGATAAGTGATTTAAAAACATCATTTTGGGCTTTAACTCATTGTAAAGGGCATTTTAACACATCCTTTAGACTAAATGATTAATGGATCAAGTAATTTCCAATGAGTGCAGAAGAGGCAGGATTAAGACAACGTGCCACTGAAATATGTAGAAATATCTGAGATACCATCTTCTGCTTCCCTTCTTCTTGTAGGAACAGCAGCACCAAAGACCTCACCCAGTTTGCAGCAGAAGCCATCGCCTTCAACCGGCAGCTATCGCAGCACGACGAGCAGCAGGAGGACGTCGGAGCCATCGTCTGCTCCATGAGGCTCTCTCCTCCCTCCAACTCCCGGCTGGCTCGGAGACGGGCTCAGTCCAACGCTCTGCGCACCGGGGACTTCGCGCCGGCTTCAGACGACCTCGCGGCCTGAAGCACAACCTCCCTCGTCGTGTTTTGTGACTGATTTTAACCTCTGCCTGCTCCTCGTGTGTGTTTTTGGTTTCACAGGGATCAGACACAGTATCAGGAGCTGTTTCTGGTGTTGAAGCTCTTCTCCACGGCCAGTAATTTTATCTTATCGACTAGACAGAGTTTCAGCACCAGGTGGACAGTTTATCCTGTTGCCTCTTAATTGAAACCAAACTGTGCGATTTAACAGGCGTCATTTTAAGCTGCAGGAGTTTTAACAAACCTTAGAATTTACTTGTAGTTCTCAGATTTATTTATGGAATATGACGACCCAAAACAACAGACGTGACTCTTAATGCAAGCAGGTTCTAGTGCAGTACATATCATTATCAGAACAGCATTTTAGAGGCTCAGGCAGCTTCTGCTGTCCTAATGCAATACCATCTAATCTCAGTAGATCTTATTTTTCTTATTGTCCAGCTGTGAATTGGGAATTTTATTTAAAAGCTCTTTAGTCACTGGGGAAAGGGATGAGTATTTAATTTATTAATTTTTGGCTTTTTTCAAGCCGGTATGTGTAAGAGACTTGATGTGTGTGGATGTATGTGGTTTAAATGATACAACTGGATGAAACTTAGAGGAGATCATCCCTCCATTTTTACCTGTTAAAGTCATTCTCGAGAGCGTAGGTGGAACTTAGGGAAAGTTGTGGAGTGAGAACGGATCCGTAAGTTCTTATTATTTCTTGCTTTCACTTCAACACAAGCTACCTGCAGCACTGATGTACTTTACGATAAGTCTCTCATTTAGTTTACCTCAAGGGGAGAATATTTTATGGTGAAGCACGAGTTTTATTCAACAATAGCTAATTTAATTTGACATCTACAGCAGTATTTATCTTTTAAGAGGTTCTAAGAATCCTAACTGGATTCCACAAATACTCGATAAGGTTCTTGGTGTCTTCGTGATTTAGTATCTCGGAGGGTTTTGAGACTGAATGACTTAAAATGTGAGAATTGCATTTGTTTTAGGTTGTATGTAGTTGATGAGACTTAAAAGGGATTTGTGAATAGTTGTTACACTTGATGGTGAGATAAAGGAGTCTCTACTGTGATTGGAGGGATTTATTTTTATAACAGTATTTGTATATGGTTCCGTTTTTGTATTTTATTGGTTCTGTGACTGTGCCAATGGGAAGAATGATGGACTCTCCAAGCCATCAAGGTTGTGATATTTCCTTTTTTTTTATTTAGATTTTTTTTTTAAGAAACATTTTTACTTTTTTTTAAATTAGTTTTTATTTATTTCGAGGTCCCAGTTTGTGTTTGAACGGGGCCTCCGAAGGCACTTCCGTTCCCCCCTTTACCCCGTTACGTGTTGCCCTCCTTAACGGCACATCCCCTCGTTTCACACTGTTGCCATGGACACCCCATCCCTATAGCAACTAAGGGCCTTCGTCGGCTGGCAGGAATCGGCAGAGGTTCGCTCGGAGCGAACACACACACATTAGGAAACAACCACTTGCAATGTAAAAGCCCTCCCACTCCCATTATGAATCATAAAAGAACTTGTTTGTTTCACCCCATCTACTTGTAATGGCATCAGATGAGATGCAGTAATTGGTGTGCAATTATGGAGTCCCACTGAAATGTATCAAAGCTCTTATGGGGTCCTATGCACAAAGCTCTTATGTGTGTGTGTGTGTGTGTGTGTGTGTGTAGGGGGGGCATATTTCCACTGGCATGCTGTGTTCTCAATAAAAAAAGATGTTTAATATCTTCTCCTGGGACAATTTATTTCTTGTCTTTTACTGCAGTTCAGGAGTTATGAGCTTCTTTTTCATTCAGTCCTTACACAACAGCATCCTTGTGACAGATGGTTTGTCCTTGTTTAGATTTTCTTTGAAAGCAGAGAAGTGTGTGAAGAATCTTTCCTAACACCATAAAAAAGGCCCAAACTTTCATCATAAGGATTTAAGCAGCAGCGAGACGCGAGGTCACCCATCCTGTGTCCTTTGTGTTTGCTCTGATTATCTCAGAGCGTCCTCAGTGTGTCGGATGAGTTCAGCTCAGTTACTTCACAGCCCTGCTACGATTGGAGGGTTTGTTTGAACGAGCTCTGCAGCGCAACCAGCGGTCGATGTTCAGCAGCGCAGCAGTTCACTCTGCTGTTCACCTGCTGGAGGAACAGACCAGACAAGTCAGAGGCTCCTGAGCAACATGATGGACGGACGGAACACTGCAGATCTCCCAGCAGGATTAGGGATCTGATCTAAGGTAGGAGAAAGTCAGAACATAACAGTGTTGGAGCATGCTGGTTTTTTTCTCTGTAAGTTTGAAAGCAGTGAGGAAAATGTCTTTGTGAATTTAGAGCTACTTATGTTTTGTTACTTTGCGTTGTCAGTGTTGTTCAGCCTCTATTTTTATGTGCTTTATTGTTATTTGGGTGCAAAATCTTTTAGTTGACTTGTTGAAATAAGAGAAAATGTTTTTACACTGAAAAAAAGGACTTTAAAGTAACAGAAAATTTGTCATCAAAGGTTCAGGAAGAATACATTTTAAAAATGGATGTATACTGCTGAAACGAACAAAAACAGTAAATACAACAGTAAAATCTGGAAAATGATCATATTTGTAGCTGATTTAAATACAGTAAAAGTGTAGTTTTAC
>OMNN01097499.1:7502-34340 GCA_900302755.1 Chromis chromis
GGAGTTTAGTCTGACACCCGACGGAGTTTTTCCTGAGACCTGATGCCATGAGGTCTGAGGTCTGACTCCTGACGGAGTTTTTCCTGAGACCTGATGCCGTGAGGTCTGAGGTCTGACTCCTGACGGAGTTTTTCCTGAGACCTGATGCTGTTTCATCTGAGAACTGATGCTTTTTCATCTGAGATCTGACACCTTCGTCTGACACCTGAGGATGTCCTAAAATGTATGCCGTAGATACGGTACTGACTGTAGCCCTGCCCTAAACCATACCCTGCTTCATTGTCTATTTTACTCTAAGTGGGAACATAATTTACAAAATAACCATCATGTTGTATTGACGGAAACTTGAAACTAGTGGCTGAGACCATTAACCCATTAGGAAAATGTTTACTGGGGTAACAGATCAAGGGAGAAGTACGGTCATTTTTAGATAGACTGCTAGAAAAACGAATCTTGTTTTTGCAACCAGAGGAGTCGCCACCTGCTGGCTGTTAAAGAAATAAGGTTTAAGGCACTAATCAGAACCAGAGGCTATGTACATCCTTAATATACAGTCTGAAACCACCTTCTGGTCTCTACTGCACTTTGATTGCAGATGACGCTACCAGTGCAAGATAATAATAATAATCTAACCTTTATTGATCTCCTTGGGTTCCTTCCTTCTCTGCATTGACCCATCCTATTCAAAGTTAACCTTAACTATACATACTAGGAGCAGTGGGCTGCCGCGGTGCAGCACCCGGGGAGCAGTCAGGGGTTAAGGGCCTTGCTCAAGGGCCCACAGTGGTGGTGACTGGGACAAGCGGTCGCTCTCACTTTCCCTCAACCTCTTGTCAGTCCAGGGACTCGAACCGGCGACCCACCGGTTACAAGTTTGCTTTACAAACCACCACTGGCCCCTGATACCAGCTTCCATTTACGCAGTATTTTGGCTTTAGTTTTGTACAGCAGGAAGAAGTGGTGACACATTGTCCATATTCATATACACTCTATAAACTGTCGCAAGGTTAGCATAAAGACTGAGGTGAACAGCTAGCTGGTTTTCAGCCATCCATGCTTCATCTCCACATATGAGAACGTTTGCTGTGAAACAGCTGCAGCACGTAACTTAAAGTTCTCTTTCAACACAGTAACTGTACCAGGAAGCACCAGACTAAAAGAAAATGTTGTCTAGATTCTGCTTGATCTCTCGCACTACAAATGTCACTGGCGCAAGGTAGAGGCCATCCATCACGGTCTGATCTGTGTACAGTAAATATGCGACAGTGACAGTGAGTTCAGAGGTGATAGATGGATGTTTAAAAATGCTACAGAGGAAACCTTTAAAGTACGGCAAGCAGCGTGTCTGTGTGTTCTTTCATCCACTCAAGAGGCACTTCTCTTACATCACAAACACACCAACACAATGAGGGAGCCACGGTGTGCCAGGCCAAACACTATTAAAGGTGCAGTATATCAAGGACCCCGGCACTTCACATGACCTCTGGCTGTGGTATGAGCCAAAGTGAACCTTTGAAGTCCTGCAGCTTTTCTTCTGTTTCATCACCTGAAAGCTTAAAGTATAATGTATTCTGCTGGCCACGGCCTGTTGTTGATTTTTGGATTACAGTCAGAATTCTGTTGGTTTCCATGTGTGAAGCCGTTGTGTTGGTGGAGCATTACCCTCTGTAAGGAGGAGTTCTTTTTGCTCCCTCTCTCTTGTTGCTAATGACCCCTTTCTTTCTTCTTTGCTCCAATCAGTTTGATCTGATCTGCTTCAGTTTCTCTGCATTTGAGAGAAAGTTTGAACAGTAAATGTTATGTCCTCACTCCATTAATGATTTATTTCTGTCAGTGGAAGCTTACCCGACAGTAACTGAGCCGTTTGTGAATCAGTAGATAACATTTGGTTCTAGTACGATGGAACTGCACCATGATAATTGATAACTCGACTGATAAACAGAATACATAACTTTATGGAAAACAAAGAGCTAGTTGAGTCGTTCTCATTCTTTCAAACCAGCTTCTATATCATTGTCACCCAACCAGTAATAAATTAGTCAGCTGCTCCAGGAACTCTCAGGAGGCCTGAAGGCTTCAGATTCATGTGAGGCCTTTTAAATTTAAAACAAAGCCTGTGTTATGACCAAACCTCGAAACCAAGATCTAATGTTAGAATTTTTGGGGTTATTTTGGCATATATTGTGCTTCACGTGGTGCATATTCCCACATAAATCTCTGGATTAATGTGAAGGTTATACAGAGGCCTCTCATTCCAAGCCTGTAAATTATCTAAGACAGTAACTTTATGTCCATAATGTATTTTATGTGTATTTTGAAGCATTGCATTAGATAAACTTAATGGAAACAGCAAAATAAAAATAAAAAAAATCCTCAACTTCGCTTGAGGTGTTTTTCAGGGTTCTCCCAAAGGGCTGGCGACTGACGATTTTGTCCGGTTAATCACCTTGATGACACCGGCTACCTAGGGCTGGTCCGGCAATTTCTGTGCTCCGGATATTCGGGTCCAATTGGCCTTGATTGAGAGAGTGGTTTTTGTATTTCTTTTATGCACTTAAATTGGCTGAAAATGCAGGAAATGCACTTACAGAGGTTGCAGATTTCAAAAATGTTCCGGGGGAGCAATCCTTAGAAAGGTTTTGCCCTCGTTCTCCCCCTACATTGTTTCTCTCTCCCCTCACTATGTTCAAGTTGAGAGAACCCTGTGTTAATGCACTACACCTTCTCTGACACAGGAAACATTTAACTCACATGACTGACCAGCTGTTTCTGCTTCTCAAAAGACTACAACAAAATCAACATAAGGCATCAAAACGAACACCGGTTTAAAGTTCTAACTATTACTAGCAGCCACCAGTTCTCACATACAGTGTGGTAGCACCCGACTACTACCTGAGGTGTAATTGGTGACTCAGTACCTGGATTCCCGGACTGTCGAGCTGAAACCCTCACTCAGCTGGTTACTGCTCAGCTTAGTGGATTTTACATTTACAGATTCCTTCCATGACTCTGATGTCAAATGACTTTGCACAGTTAAGCCAGAAGGCATCCAAAAGCTACAAATACACCATCTGTGAAATTCTCCAAACAATCTAAACACTCTTCCCCCAACTATCACTTTCTCAAATCACCGCTCTGAGAATTAGGAGTTAAATGAGTGCCTTCATAAGGAGATTACAACATGGCTTCTAATCTTCACTCACGACAGTGTGTGAGCGAAGCGGGAGTTTTCCTACAGTTTTCCATTCTTTATCTGATAGTTCGAACCCTGCCCTTTCTTGAACGCCCTCCTTCCCTCCCCCTTCGCTCAGCTCTCTCCCTCTCTGACGAGTTGACCTTCATCAGTCTCCGTCAGCAGTTTAACGGACCAGAGGATATTCCGATCAGGGTCGTGAATACTAACAGAACTGGTGGCCCGTGTAACCAGAACTCTGATTATTAACACTGTTGACTCCTAAAGGACAAAAACGGCGGGTTAATGTTCCTCGGTACCCTCGGGTGCAGAGTACCAGACTCTTGCAGTTCACTCCGTTTTACAATGAAGTTGGAAAAGTTGATAACAAACCCCTGGTCTTTCATACTTTTTGTGTCCACTGCTAAAACATACAAATGCTATAGTTCATGTATTTTTATCTACAGTGATAGCGATCTGCTGCTGTACGTTTAAAGAAGTTGTTCAACCTTTTTGGATATACTTTGTTTATTTACTCATTGGTCCTGTTAATGAGAGAAGATGAATGCTTCCCCTTCCATGTCTGTGTCGGCGTTAGCTACAGAGCTGGAGCTGTGGTTAGCTTTGCTAGCTTAGTTAAGAGTGTCTCAAACAGCTAGCCTGGCTCTGTCCAAAGTTCAAAAAACACAACCAGTAACTACTCCGAAACCCAATAACTCACTATTGTGTGTGTGTAATAATTAAACAATGTGTACAGAGTGTTAATTAGTGAGTTACAGAGATGTTGGTTAGCAGATTTACAAACTTTGGAAAAAGCCAAGCTAGCTGTTTTCCTTACAAGCTAAGCTAGGCTAAGTAAAATTGTGGGTCCAACCCACTTTGTACTGAAAATGTCTTTAGCTAGCCCTGTTTAAGTAAGTATTCTTACTCCCTTTTAATTTTCAGTTTAGTTAATTAAACCAATAATATTCCACTGATGCTAAGGAATTAGCTATCTGGAGGCCAACAGCCCAATTAGAACTGACTGTGAGGACAAATACAGTTCTTGACCAGACAGTAAAGCAGTGAGTAGACCAATGAAAGTTTTAGCTTTGAACCTGCTTTTCATTAAAACCAATACTGACAACTAACTTACTACAGCAATGCAGTCTATATTAATGAAAGTGAACTAAACAAAGTGTTGAGAAAAACAGTATATCCAAGGCTGACAGTATAATACAAGCAACTTTCAGTTTTTGGTATGTTAGCATACTCTCTTTGTTTTATACTCGACTTCACATTCTTGCTGCAATACTTTCTATTTCTTAGAATGCCTCCATTAAAACAGAGCCGGGTTCGCCTTCGTGCCTCGTTTCCACCCCAGTCATGAGTTCGACTCAGATCCCCTGCCTGCCCTCTAATGTATTGCGGGATGGGCCGAGAATTCCGGAAGTGGCTCCTACTGTCTCCATGGCAACCCTGAGGTCAGCCCCGGGAGGCCGGAGACCCCTCCTCAAACACAAAGAGCTCAGAGGCCTAGATCAACACAAACAACCCGGCTTACACACACCACACACTTAACAAACATACACTTAGATGCACAAAGGCAGGGAGCTCACAAGGACATAAACCGCTCTCTGCTAACTAACGCACTTCCTCTGTAATCTCTATGGCTACAGCACATTTATAGTGTACAGCATTAAAACTGCTGCAGTGCACTGGTGAAGATGCAGGGCCGGACTACACTCTTACATTGTTACCCAGTTTACTGGTTAACAAACTGATCCTATAGTCGTCGCATTGCTACAAGTAGATGATTGGCTCTGCTGCTACATGCTAACACTGAACACTAGGCAGCACAGAATTCATAAACTGGCATGTTATGAAAAGTAAGACTATGAAAACATGATTATTTGCACACTTATCAAATCTTTGTGTACTTGTTTTTGACCGTTTGCACAGGAGGAGACTTTGGATAAATGAGATCCCCACATCCACCAGTCCACCAACTGCACAGATTCTGATGCCCAAATTCTCACCATCTACTAAACTGACAGAAAATAAGACGTTCCTTTTTTACTTTGCTTTGTAGGGTTCAGCCCTGCGCTGTTGGAATGATACATTTTCCTCACTGTGAAAGTTTTCCCTCAGTCCTCCACACACTCATTTCTGCCTGGGAACCAAACTGACCTTCATCCCCAGGGAGGAAGGAGACGGGTGAATAGGCAGAGACGAGGGCTTCGCTTACATACAGCTACATGGAACCCGTTACAGATTACCAATTAGTTTTAAAAGCTGACTAACCAGCGACGATACGGTTGACCTATGACCTCTGGTTGGTGATCATTACAAAGCAAACAAACCCTATCACATATAATGTAATATATACCATCCTGTAGAGGCCTGTAACCTTTGATGCACCAAGTTCACACGAGCTCATCCTCCTCTACATCTCTTTGTTCTACTAATCTACCGATTTCTATTAATGTATGACCTGATTACAGTACTTCACAGTATTTTTGGAGTAGCCTACTTGAACTTCAAAAAGTTCAGAACTAAGAGCTATGTATAGACTATAGCCCATGTAAATGCACTTCTGTCTCCGCAGTCAAACTGAAAACCCTCTTGTCATCTTTGAGTATAACAACTCAATGTAATCTGATTACTCCAAGTCTTAGCAGTAGTATTCCCTCTGTTGCCGTTACTGCATGCAAGTCTTTTTAAAAAGCTTAATTTACACCATCAGTTCAGGCATCCACTGGAAATTTAAGCTGATCTACATAAATTAAATTTAGACCATTACACGCAGATGTGAATTCAGGTTAACTAAAAGCCCTCTAAGCTTTTTTCTTAATATTCTAAATTGAGTTATAGGTCAACACTGTTAGAAATATGTTCTCCCCAACAGAGTGAGCTCATCAGATTGTCCTTCAGCAGCCATTCTGTAGTACTAAACTAACCAGAGGTCTCAAAGCCCTCAGCCTGAGCTCTGGGAAATACACTGAAACGCGCTTTAAAGATGCTCACTACAAAAACACACCGTTTAAGAGTTTTTGTTCATCAGCACAGTTATAGAAAACTTATAGAAGGAATGAGAACATGGTAGATTCTAATGTGTCTCTCTGTAAATTTGGCCTATAGATAATTCACTGAGCAGCACTCCTGCCTGTAAAATCATCCCTTTCCTCACATTGCTTGACCGCTCTCTATGGCTCATTATGCGGATGTAAATTGTGAGAAAAATAAGATTCTAAAAGTTTTTTTGTTGTAAATGAGAGGAGCTTTCGGTGTTAAATCTATCCCGAATTTAAGAGCGGTGTGCTATAATATAGAAAATACTTCGATGACCGTTCTACAAAGTAGGCAAATGAACTAAAAGCTATAATATCACAAAATCCGTTCATTTCTGAATGGAGTTTGGTCTCATACTGAGCCCGTAGCGGAGACAGCACAACCAGCCCGGAGGTAAATTAACTCAGCAGCAGAGCAGCTTTGCAGCTCTTCCTATTTTAGGATTAATTTTACTAGCATCGAGCATTCCTTCTGAGCTTTGACAAACAGTGAGATAAATGTTAAAAGATCGGGTGTGGGTCAAACAAATCCCGTCCTGTGTCGGTGCCGGTCACTGGTCCCCTGAGACTGCAGCGGAGCACGGATTAACTTGGTGATAAGAAACACTTGGTAAAGTTCAGAAAATCAGAAGATAACATACCTTTTCTCTTTCCTTTGATTCTGCGGTGCCTACTTTCCCCTGTCGAGACTGGAGTCTGTCAACTCTGAGGTTTTTGTAGGAAAAAAGCTGGACGGAGTCCGGCCCCCTTCCTGCTGACCGCTGTCAAGTTAGCATAAACAAGTTAGCTACAAGCCTTTAACGGCAACAAAAACCCGTTTCCGGGAATTCTTTTCGTTTTAAAAAGTAGCATAGGTAAAACAGTATACAGAATATAAAGAGCATACATTCATTAAAACGTTTATGAAAATACTATATTTACCCAAAATGTATTTTTTTAAAATGTAGAACTGCGTATTTTATAATCAAATCAGTGCTTTTGTTATAGAACCTGTAAAATTACTTCCGGTATTGTCTTGTTGAATGTGTCTAACTTGATTCAGCTTCAAGAGGGGCAAAAAGCCAGGAAGCTGCAGGACAGGGGAGCCAAATCTCACCTTGCAGAGTCAGACTGGCACACACACACACACACACACACACACACACACACACACATACACACACACACACAATGCCTGATAGACTGTTTGTTTTAACTTAAAACTTTTTTTTCTACTTCCTGTACTTGTACACACATTTAAAGTGCCCTACGGGAAAGTCATCTCAGGTCTGACCATAACTAAAAGCTAAGTCTGCCGAGAGTGAGGAAAGTATAAAACACCTATTTTCACCTTGCAGAGGCTGCATCGACCTCCATACTGCTGAATGTTGGGAGGTCAACTGTGCGCTGATATTCTTTTCATTCCGCACGGATCAGCTCAGAATGGTTGAACCGCATATCTCCTTTTATGTGCAGAGGAGCTCCGGCTTGTTGTGTTTTTTTTTTTTTGTAAAAGAGAACTCCTTTTGTTATACTCAAAAGACGCCTCCTTTGGTCACAATTACGAGTTTCTTGTATTTACAAATTTCTCGTAACCGCTGAGCATAGCCATACCCAAACCAAAACCTGGATCTTCAGTCGAACTGTAATCTTATTTCACCAAAGTGACAACAATGGTCCTTCAAAATTATTCATCACAAGACTTTTTGTGGTCTTGTTCAAGTCTGTTTACCCAGCAGATATACTTCAAACAAGTCCATTAAATTGAGGACACAGAGGTCATGTTCTTAGTAATGTGTCAAAAACATTAGAGATTTTCCAGTTTCTCTCCAGTCATTGATTTAACCCCTAAAAACTCATCTCTGTAGACCTTGTGTAAGTTACAAGTGTAAGCTTTCAGATGAAAATTATCTCTTTAATCAGTATCAGAGGGGCTTTATTGATCCTGAGGGGAAATGGCTTAGATGTGACAGTGTTGCTTTTTCTAGAATGTGTAGATCTGTAAAGTCTCTGCTTCCCTCTCCACTCACAGCAACTCATCTACGACTCTGCTCGAACACTGTAAAACTACGCTATGCCACACAATGGCAAGTTGTAATGTTGGAATAATTCAGCTGCATGACTTTAAAGCTAATTTGACATAGGATAATGACATGGACAGGCCCACCGTCCAAGCTGACGGGACTGGTTCCTTGGGTTGGTTACATATGAAACCCTAGAAGCGAGACTGTCACTGGTACGCTGCAGTTTCATGGTAGAAATGCTCAGCCACGGTGTCGACTGCTTATTTTGCTCGTGATATGTCTTCCACCAGAGAAAAAAAAAGTGGAGGGGTCTTTAGAGAACCAAAGAAGACACATTTAAAAGACTTTCCACTGAAAGAAGTCGGTGGTGCATACATTTCAGGAATGTCTCCCTAATTGGCCCTTTCAGCCTTTCTGTTTCCATTGCGGTGTAGGATCAGACAACGTTAACTCCCAGTGTGCCAAAACAAAGACAAATAGTAGTTACCGGATGTAACTCCAGTTCTATTAGCATGTAGGAAATAGAACAATGAAGGTTTGTTATGTTAGCCTGTATGGGAAATCTTACGTTGAAGGTGGTCATGTTTGTTACAGCTATTCAACAAGGACACTTTAACCAATCAGCAGTTCTTCAGGGCAGCTCAGGAGCACCTGCCCCAGAGTAGGTATGTTTTCCTCCCCTTAAAATGGCCCTGAAAGAGGTTCTCTAGGGGCGGATTCATGCTCAAAGGTACAACCTGCCTTTAAACTCCTTTAACTTCCTGCTTTATAAATACAAATACAAACTACAAAATATTAGACCTAAAAACAAGTATATTGCATTCCAAGTGAACCATGAAAGTCCACTGACCTCAAGTGATAGAGTAGCCAAGAGCATTGCTGAATAATACAGGAATTAATAAAGTTCAGAAAAAGAAGAAAAAAAAAAGAAAAATGTCAAAGGGTTTCCTTCATTCTGCTAGGGGTAATTTTCACCTTAGGAATGAGCTTCAGCAATCATACACATACCTTTGTATAATGACTGTAACTGTAGCAAGCAACAATTAAAAAGATGAACCAGCAGGTAAGCATTTTAGGTCAGTGGTGAGAAAGCATTCAGATCCTTAACTTAGGTAAAAGTAGTAACAATTGTATACAAAAATGCTCAGTCACAAGCAGAAGTCCTGCACCGAAAATGGTATTTAAAAAGTAAAGGTATTATTAAAGGGAAAGGTCATAATATAAAAATGGAAGCTACTCAAGTAAAGTATCCAAAATGTGTACTTAAGTTCAGTAAATTGACTCTGTGACATTCAACCACTATTTTCCTAACAAAAACACAAGTTGCTTTAACCACACTAGACCACCCAACTGGACCTGAGTCACCAAGCTGTGTGATAGTTACATAACACTGATGTAAACTAACCTGTTGTTAGGGTGTAATGTACCTGTTGCTGTAAACTTAAAACGTGCCACACATCATGGAGCAGCCCGGAATAAACAATCAAACTGTTAAACTAATAAAAGCAAACAAAGAACCGCGGTGACCCATGAGACTCTTTCCATGGCCCACTTTGAGCCCTCAGGCCTGGCTTTGTCCGAGCACGGCGTGCTGTCTGGGTAACCCGAGGCAAACCCAGATCCTAACCCTGAACTGGCCCCTGGAAGAAGGGAGGGCCGACCCAAATATCCCCACTTCACAAGCATTTCCTCACTCTGAAGAATTACCTCAGAGTCTACTATGAATTGTGCACAAGAACACGCAACTCCTGTACATCTCATGCTACTGTACATTGCATGCTTTCCCTTCTATAATGACAGTACACATTTTGGTTGTTTGCTTTTTCCACTGCCCTCATTATTGCTTTGTTTAGGGTACAAACTGGAGCACAAACCTACCAGTATCAAGATCCAAAGGCAGATAAAATACCTCAAGGTTGACGAGCAAGTGTTTACACTCAAAGCACATAAGGATGTGGGAAATAGGTAGGAGAGTTGACACTCAAAGCAGAGCTGGGATGTGTGATCCACCAACAGTTTACTGTGAGACGCACCACACAGTTTAGGAAGACATCATTACACCATCATGTCACAGTTACTGATACAGTTACACATGATTGAATAATGTACATACATGTAGGCTGAACATTGTCAGACTTGTTGTTTTTTCTAGAATGGTCGCTAACAGAATGTTAATTGTGTAGCTGTAATGATTAGGTCTGTTGGTCCACCACTTTAGTCTTTACTATGTGCAGGTATTCTTGAAAAGTAGTGAATGAAGTGAAATAAGTCCATCCCCAACCTTTCCTCTATAGGGCTATACTGGTGTCTGAACCAAATACCTGCAAAAAACAGCATAACTTAGCAATCATTAGTAAGCTAACACTCTAATGTAAATAAAATTATAGCTGCTAAAACAGTCAGCACTGCTTTCTAGGACCAGTACCGGAATATGTACAAAAGATATCCAATGGTAAATGGTCTGCACTTATATAGCGCCTTTTTCTACCTTAGTGGTACCCAAGGTGCTTTACAATGTGTTTCTCATTCATCCATTCACACACATTCACACACCTAGGGCGACAGAGCTTCCATGCAAGGTTCCTGCCTACTATTGGGAGCAACTTCAGGTTCAGTGTCTTGCCCAAGGACACTTTGGCATGCAGAGGGGCCAGGGATTGAACCACCAACCTTGTGATCAGTGGACAACCCGCTCTACCACCTGAGCCACAGCTGCCCAAGATGTAAAATAATAGGACGTTAAGTGTGTCAGTCACTAGCATATACTAAAACATCATCAGTGTATTCTGGATGCAGAGTGGATATTTCCAGTTTTATACCAAATTTTTTAAAATTCATTTTTCATCATATTTTAAACAGTTATTGACGTTGACTACAGGGGTAACAGGAATTTACCACCGACTGTCTGTAAAGGTAAATGAATGCACCATTATGTCATCCAAAAGGTTTCCTGAAGAACAGTTTCATAGCTCAGGGTGTGTCCCCGTACACGTTGTACAATACTACATAGTAATGCAGACATATATCTATTGTGTCCTAATTAGTATGTCAAATGTAGTACATCAACAATACCAGGATGTCCTACTACATCCATTTTCAGGATGCAAGCCAGCATGCTATTGTGGTTATCCTGACCAGCGATCTTCTGCGCAGCGAAAGATACGTTGATATGGTGTCTTGCTTGAGTAAAATGTTTGAGCTGATTGAGCACACAAATATGTGGTTTCACACTACAGACTGTGATGGATATATAAGTAAGACAGTCAACGTTTAGGGCGCAATATCATGATGAAGTAGTGTGTTCCAAATGTATGAATACTGCATGCAACAGTCTATACTTTGTAAAGGCAGCTGCAATACATACTGAAAGGAAAACATAAAAGTATGCAATTTGGAAGAGCAAGGACAGCGTGGTGGCTCCACCTGCTAACATCTTTGTAGAGACTGACTCCTCCAAAGTGACATTTTAACATGGGGACTTACTGGAGTTGACTCACTGTTGGAGCCAGTCTCAAGTGGACATATGAGGAACTTCAGTTTTTAGCAGCTCTGTTGGCTTCATTCTTCAGCTCCAGAGGTTGCTGCTTGATATTTACATACAGTCTAGACCTTAGTCCATATTCTATGTGTAAGCAGTTACAATCTAAGGTATAACACTAAAACCTCTTTCAAAAGGTGACCACCTTGGTTGTGTTGTCATGCATTCCATTGTGTGGACTTGTTTTTATCTCGGAGTCTGTTCAGTCATGTTTGATGAGAGCACTTTTGTCTCATTTTCCTACCAGTCATTAAAAGAGTGCATAGAATACAACTCTATTGTTGTTGACCATTCATTTCTTTATGTTTAGTTTGCTGCAGGACTTTTTGTTTGTGAAAGGTAGACCAGGCAGAGATACACTACATTGCCAAAAGTATTGGGACACCCCTCCAAATAATTTAATTCAGGTGTTTCAGGGGATTGTGGTGTGGGCTTGTTTTTCAGGGGTTGGGCTTGGCCCCTTATTTCCAGTGAAAGGAACTCTTAATGCTTCAGCAGACCAAGACATTTTGGACAATTTCATGCTCCCAACTTTGTGGGAACAGTTTGGGGATGGCTACTTCCTGTTCCAACATGACTGCACATCAGTGCACAAAGCAAGGTCAATAAAGACATGGATGAGCGAGTTTGGTGTGGAGAAACTTGACTGGCCTGCACAGAGTCCTGATCTCAACCCCATAGAACACCTTTGGGATGAATTAGAGTGGAGACTGAGAGCCAGGCCTTCTGGTCCAACATCAGTACCTGACCTCACAAATGCGCTTCTGGAAGATGGTCAAAGATTCCCATAAACACTCCTAAACCTTGTGGAAAGCCTTCCCAGAAGAGTTGAGGCTGTTATAGCTGCAAAGGGTGGACCAACTCCATATTAAACCCTACGGATTAAGAATGGGATGTCATTAAAGTTCATGTGTGTGTAAAGGCAGAGGGGCCGATACTTTTGGCAATATAATGTATTTCCTTGGGGTTGAGATCTTCTCTATCTAGATCTCTCCAGCCACCTCCTGATCCATGTCACTATGTAAAATGTGATTTTTTGCTGTTTGATAGTGTTAGAAAAATAACCACATGTGTACACTCTTCTTTACATAGCTCTGAAAAGATTAACAGAATGGATACAAATTTGAGAAAGAAAGAAAATCTGTCAAAAAAGGTCACGGATTATTTGTGTTTTGGGAATGTTAATATTTACTGAAACAGGGCCCTCTAGTCAGTCTATTGGGTTAATGTATACAGTCACAGCTTGAGGTTACACATCAGTGCACTTCAACACTCAGGCTTCATGAGCAAGTAAGACATGCAATGCACAGGGATACAGGCATTTATTGCTTTTATCTGCATTAGTAATCGTGCAGCAGTGGAATGCAAAAGATCATTAGATTTTTAAAATAGAGCATCAAAATCTTTCGACAGTGAAAGCAGTCCACTCTCAAGGGAAGATGATCTACAAGCAGAACAGTTTCTTTATAGACGTCGGGTTTGCACGTCTAAGCAAATGTGTGTTTCATATACATGAAAATGCAAACATGGCAGAGGAGAGAGGTGAGGGGATGGAGGTCAGATTTCACTGATCTGGTAGAAGTGGCAGAGAGTAGACGACAGAGCACAGCTTTCTACGGGGCAATTTGACTGTCACTGAGGCTCATCATGCTGTGTAAAGACTGGGATGTTTCTCAGGAGCTGCAGCCCAAATCATACGGAAGGTGGAGAAACAAGACACCCAGTGGCCTGTGGGTCAGGTACTTTGCTGCCAAATAAGATTGATCCAGAACCTTGGAAAAGTGAGGTATTCAGTCTTTATGCAAGATTGTTCCAAGTGACCTATTGTTGCTGATGTAAAGTCTCCCTCCAGTCATCGATTAAACCTCTAAAAACTCATCTCTGTGCAGAAAAGTTTGTATTCCATGAAAATACTCCCTTCCTGCATTAAAATGGCTTAGATGTGATTCTACACCATTGCCGTCTCTGGAATGTGCAGCTCTATGTAGTCCCTGCCTCTCTCTCCACTCACTCCTCCCCACTCGCTGCACCTCAGCACACCAGCTCACCAGTATAATAATGATCTATAATCTTTATTAATCCCCTTGGTGAAATTCCTTCTCTGCATTTGATCCATCCTATTCAAAGTTAACCTTAACTATACATACTAGGAGCAGTGGGCTGCCACGGTGCAGCGCCCGGGGAGCAGTCAGGGGTTAAGGGCCTTGCTCAAGGGCCCACAGTGTTGGTGACTGGGCTGGTGACAAACCACTAGGCCACCACTGCCCCTACACTAACTCACCTAACTTTCCTCAAACTGTAAGACTAAGCTGTGCTACACAATGGTCAGCCACACATGTCGGAACCAGAAACAGATTATGAAGAAGAGTAATGAAACAGAAAGTCTCAACCTGCAAGTTGACAGGATTGGTTTTTATAAGTTTGTGACATACGTAATGTCTGAGTCTGTGTTTTTTGAGACTATCATCAGTACACTGCAGTTTGAAGGTGAAAATGATCAGCCCTGGTGATGACTGCTTATTTAGCTCCAAACGTGTCTTCCCGGGTGTAACAAATGCCATATGGATATTAAAAAGATGAAAAACTAGATTTTCACCAGAGGGATCTGCTTTGGAATCAACATTTCTAGTGTAAGCTGGCTTATTATCAAGGCTTTCAAAACATGGAAACAGTTACTCAAGAACTAATGTCCAGGAAATTTTCAGAGATAACAGCTCCTCTAGGGTATTGTAATTTGCGTTTTCTTCAGAAAGATTATAAAAAGGATTCAGCTGATGTATCAAAGGACCATCAGAAATTTCCTCTGAAATTTGTTCAGTTTTTAAGATGTTGCATGTATGACAACGTTACCACAATACTTGACCAGTCAGGGACGTCCAGTACCTCATCCCGTAACTCCCTCACATTTAGAGAGTACTACCTCAAGCAGGAACGTTCTTGCCTCCTGCAATGAAAGTGCAGCCAGACATCTTAGAAGAGTGCACCAGCTTCCGCAGTGTAATGATGGTGGTACACACCACATTTGAAGAAAAGACCAAACACGAACTGAGAGGCAAAAACCTTTTGTGTATTTTGTGACAAATATAAAAAGAAACACAGCTTCAATGAGTTGGAATAGCATTTAGTTACCAAGTGTTTTTTCTGGAGGTCCAGCTTGACATATTCATATCAAAAAACAACATGACTTTTTCCTTCAGTGTTCCAGTCCCTGCGGTTTTACTGAGATGGTAGCAAACACCTCTTATATAGACATGTCAGCACCAGATCTAATAAAACAATCTGCATGGAAAGCAACCAGTAATGTCAGGACAAAACATGTGTCATTTTGTTGAACTGACCCTGTAAAATAAAGGGCTGTTCTGTTTATGTAAGGTAGCAGAGAAACTTCATACTTCTTGCCAGCACTAATTAATCTCATTGGTTCATTTTTAGAACAGTTGCCCAAACAAAATGTCTAAGTTTGACTGAGAATCACCTCATGTACCGTTTCAACTTGTGCTCGTCTGTTTGTATTCAAACAGCACCATCTAGTGGATGGAACACGTGCAGTCAGAGCTTAACACATGAGTGCTCCTCCATACACAGGCTTTATGGGGAAATGAAGCATGAAACACACACTGTCCAGGGATCAGAGGCATTTATTGTCCTCGTCAGTGTTTTCCTAACACAGAGCTTCAGCATTAACAATCATCATCTGATCAGCAGCTCTTCACAAACACTAGTTCAGGCTCTGTGAGTGATGGGAGTGTTTCATCTTACAGTACAACACTGGTATGAAAAGTCACATGGATTCTCTGTGACCAGGAAGGAGGAGGTTCAAATGAGCAGCTTGCTATAAAAGCTTTCAAGTACTTCATAACATAAGACAAAGATTAGTTTTTTACAGCAGTAATAAAAGTAAATATGGCCAGTATTAAAATCTGTTACTGTTTAAAAATGAAATCTTTCAATACTATAGAAGAGATATTTTTGTCAAAGAACAACAAAACTCAACAAGAACTTGAACAGAGGAGAAATTCAGTAGTTGGTCCAGATAGACGTACAGGATGGTGTGCAACATTTTTAGGTTAGAACTGAAAAAGCTACCACATGTATTTAGAACTACCACTATAGGTTTAATGATCTAGAACCAACAGGGCCGTGTGCCATGTGGCTGAAAATGCCAGTAAGTAAACATTTCATTCATATAAGACTATTGCGCCACACATTCTGCTTTCAAGCTCAAATAAGATTTTTAGAAGCTGTAAATGAATCTAAAGTTTCCTTAGTTTCAGCTTTGATACGATGCTTCTCAGCTCAGGCTGCATTCTGGTTTGAAAGCTGCAGCACATCCAACTGAGTTTTAATGAATTCTCATTTTTGTACATAAGACTGATTTTGTTATAATGAATTGTTTTAATGTTGATATTTACCAAAAATATGTTTGTCGGGTGTATATGTTCGAACAAGATAACCAAAATGCCACATTTCTACCTTTTAGGGACTCAGTAGATTTCTATGGCAGGTGATTTGATTATGAAGTTGGACTATCTGCATCTGTGGTGTGTTGACTGGTTTAATCAGCAGCACAATGACTGTCAGTGCACCTTCAACTGTATATCGTTTAAATCTGTATAAGTATTAAATACTGTTAATATGCTTAATTTTTGTGTTGCATTAGTACAAAACTTCAACCTTAAAAAATATAAAACTCAATAGTTATACTCTCGGTAACAGAGGCTCATCGATGCCCTGGGTGACGTGTTCTCCAGCGTACAGGCCGTAGTGCAGCGTATCTTTCTGGGCTGCAGCCCAGGACATTTGCTTGCTGGAGAAGCGAGCGGCCCACTGGCCCTGTGGGTCCACTGTGATCACCCCACCCAGCGACTCCACTCTGGACTTCATGTAGGCCAGACCCAAATCACTGGCAGCCTCTGCTGAATGACCTGAGAACAGGAAACAGAGAGAATGAATTCCTATATAAAGCATGGAAAAGTGAGGTGAAGGGTATGGAGGCAGATTCCATTGGACTCTGTAACTGCTTTCCTTCTTAGACAATGATGATTTCTCCCTGTTATTGCATGTTTTATAATGTATGTGTTTTTAATTGCTGTATGTAAGTGCAACTGGTCCTGCTGCCGTCTTGGCCAGGGCTCACTTGTAAAAGAGATCTGTAATCTCAATGGGACTCACCTGGTTAAATAAAGGTTAAATAAAAAAAATTTAAAAATGGTTTGACAGCACTGGTCAAACAGTCAGGTGACCTACTCTGTGCTTTTAAACCAAAATAACACTTTGTTTGGTGCTGTAGGGGCTGAGGTCATGTGTTTCTTATTTTAACAGGGAGTCCAACACTAACTAGACATCTCATCATCATCATCTATGCATCCCCTTAAAACACATCAGCATCTTTTGTATCTACTTAGATGAAAGAGGAGTGACTGCAGAACAGACTACAGATATGGAGTCCTCCTGAACCCATTTGTATAAAACACAGCAGTGAATATTTGTGGGTTTTGGTTGTCTGTTGTTTTTTTTATCATTGGTTATCATTAGTCCAAGGATCATGTATTGAAATAAATAGATCCTTGGCTGCCTGCCTGGAACAGAACTAAAAATCTATTGTCTGTTAAACAGCTGCTGTGTGTTACCTTGCTCCATGTGGAACAGGATGAGTCTGGCCAGTGTAACTTTCATGATGGCTTCTCCATGGCCTGTAGTTGACACTGCTCCCGTCTGGTTATCAGCATAACCTCCACTTCCTGTCACACACAAAACAGCACATGAGTCTTGCACAAGCTCCTCAGTGTTATTTAGGCAATGTGGTGCCTGTTTACACATCCGGTCGACACAGAATAACTGAAAACATATTTTAAAAAATGTAATCATTTAGTTAGTCATGGTTTTAAATCCAACTGTGTTGCTTCAGCAGCCATCACTGGTTCTATATGAAACTCTGATACTATCCTGGACCAGGGTAGTCTGGGAGAGGTCATAGAAGTCAGTGTGTTACTAACCCAAACCCAATGTCTGCCCTAACACCACACTTATGTGTTCGCAAATATGCAAGGGTCTGCGTGACATAAAGTTGTTGTCCATGTGTCTGCAAGTGCGTACAATCAAGACTGAACCCTCACAGACTTAACTGATGTCACAGCTGCAGTGTTAAGTGTGTGAGTTCACAAGGGATGGAAATGGTACAAAAAAGGAGTGATGGGACACGTTGTAGTGACAGCACAAAATGCTTGGAAACATTGCCATAGAAAAAGGAATTTGGACTTGTGCTTCAAGGCACAAAATAGTGTTGAATAAAGTCTCCATCATCACTCACTTGATGATCTGACAGTGGGGCAGACCTAAGACCTCACGCACTGAGCAGGAATGTGCCTCATAGTCCATAAACACCCAGGTTAGGAGAGGACCATTCTCATACCCTCGTACATGGATGCAATTACACATCTGTTTCACTAGATGGGAGAGTAATGCTTTAGCTAATATGCTCAGCACTAACAACATTAAGCAAACACTGACACTGTATTTACTCCCGATCTCGGCTGTCTTGTCAAATGAATCCAGCTTGCTATACCACTGTTGGTTTCCAAAGTCATCATTATTTGAGGAACCAGAGTTTAGACAAGAGAGGTTCATAAAAAGATTAAGAATACATTATTAGGAGGATTCTGCTTTGTAAAGGCAGCCAGAGACAAGGTAACTGCTTTAGAATGTTTGCTTTGATGTTCTATGAGTTTCTTTAACTACAGTTCCAAACCATACATTTCATTTTCCAACTTTTTATTGCCTTTGTTGTTTAATTCAGACGTCTGATTCAGAAAGTGAGGCTGAAATGTGCCCACTGAGTCATGACAGTCGAATCAGTCATTTACTGATAGTGACAGATTAGACAGGGCTGACACGCGGGCCAAAATCCATTTGCTGCTGTTTACTAAACTGGAGTGTGATTTAGCCACTGTCACATCAGTGTACACTTATTTTCTGAAATTACAGTTGGGGTTCTGGCATATTACTCATGCAGCATTAGGTCATTAGTATCAGCCGGTCAGTGCTGTGTACCTCTGACAGAATGAATATGAATTGCTCGGTATCACACTTGACGTCAATTGGAAGCCATTTTGACGAGATTCAAAACAAATATGTGGGTTTTTTTTTGCGTTACACACCATCTAACACGAGTCAACACAATGCATGCTTTGTGTTGGAAAGCACAGAGCACACAGTCAAACATTAACCATGCGTGCTTTGTTTACTAACTAACTATACATATCAAACTTCTCCTGGTCAAAGGTTAACACACCAGAAAGACAGAAACAATCTTTCTTGAAAGCAGTGGAGGCTGGTGGTAAAAAAATTTGTGGGGGCGCACTGGAGGACAGGTATTACAACATAACAATAAACTACTTAACCCTTTAAAAACTGAGCCTCAAAATGTCCACCTGGTCTATTTTTTCTTATTTTGATTACAAAAAAGGTCAGAAAATGTCCTGTGAGTGCTGGGGCCCATTTTTTCAGAAGAAACTTCCAATATCTGGCAGTTATTTACAATTTACGAAAAATTTTAAGAAAAACACACATTCAGAATTTGATTTTAGTGTTTTAGTGGGGGGAAACTATGAAACTGAGCATATATATTTTGTGTGTGTGTTTTTTTAAATTTTTTAAATCATATGGGGCAGCTCTCTGCTCTCTGGGAACTAAGGAGCTGCTTCGAGAGCTTCCTTGGAGATGGAGGGCACGAATGAAAGGACCGTAATGACGCCACCTTTCAGAAACCATTGGATTTTTTCCCAATAGCATAAACAGTGATATAATTACGTCATTCCAAAGTTAAATAAAGTTTGCTCTCCTCTCCTTCAGCCGCCATCGTCTCCCGTCTTGCCGCTGTCCGATTCTTCAGTTTGCGTCCGTCTGTTTGAGTGACGTATGCGCTGCCAGAGGCGTGACTTTGATTGACAAGTTGGATGAAGAACGACACTGATTGGTCAGGGGCGCAGCTCCCTGCGCCCCGAGGAGAATTTTTAAGTTGCCAATTAGAGACCAGCATTCAGTCATATGGAAGCCAAAAGATTCAGAGCCTACATACACACTCATTTGGCCGGCGCCCCGCCATAGAAACGTATGTATTTAGGTCCTCACAGATAAACAACCCCAAATAAACTCAGTATGGAATGGGAATGCTGGAAAATCAAGTCAGACACTTTTTAGGAGTGAACAGATGTGACAATTACTTTTACTACGTAATTTATGTTTACTGTGTCTATACATGTTTCCTGCAATTTTGATGGGGGCGGCGCCCCAGCGCCCCCTATTGACGAGCCGCCACTGCTTGAAAGTTTTCAGATTATTCTCTAGTTAGAAGGTTCAAAGCAGCCCAAGGCCAGACTTCTTCTTCCTGCAGACTGTCTGTTGTTTCCTCTCAAATCTTAATGCCGTCCTCTTTTCTCATTATTTGACATAGATACCTGGCCTCTTGGCTGAAATCCTCCTCCCAATTATTTCATTTCCACCACCATGCCAGCTCACGGGGTATTAATGGCTTGAACACTTCTCTCTTTCTTTCACCAAACCATAGCCACGTCCCCAATCAACTCCATCTTTGCTTTCAACTTTATCCATGTTAACTTAAAAGCTAGACGAGCTTTAGTGAGCCTGTCTTTAAGAAGTGGGATCCTCTTTGGTTGTGGTCCACGGAGACCAGATTCATTAGGATGGTTTGGTGATGATCCTTGGATTCTTCCTGTCTTGAAGTCTTGACAGTGCAAGGGTCACTTTTGTCTTCCTGCCATGCCCTTTGAGAGTTTTCACAGCGTGGAACTCCTTGTACTTTTTGATCATGCTGTGCAGTGTGGCTACTGGAACTTGAAAACACTTGGATGTGGCTTTCCCTGGCGTGTGAGCAGCCACAATGTGCAACTGGAGGTCCTCACGAAGCTCTTTAGTTTTAGCTATGACTTGTAATTGACTAGTAACTGACTAGAGAGCAACTGCATCATCTGTTCTGAGTTGAGTGTATCAGAACTAGAACATGGCAGGATCATTTAGAATGGTACAGAAGCTGTGTTTTCTCAAGAGATATGTGAATGGGTTAGGACAAAACCCTATAAACGTATCAAACACAGTGTTTTACCATCTTCTGTCACTTGTTTATGTAATATCCAGGCAAAAGAAACCCATTGTTCAAATAAATATTCACTATAAATCTAAATTTGGCATGGGTATGAATACACTTGGTCTTGACTGTACGTATATGATTCCAGACCGAGTACAGATGTAAGGACTGACCTATGCAGGGAGTGTCGCCGACCCGTCCTTCCATCTTGTTCAACATTCCACCGGTGGAGGTTGCACAGGCTATGTTGCCCTCACTATCGACTGCCACTGCTCCGACTGTGCCCATCTTCCCCCTGCACAAGAACACAGTCAGATTTTATTCTAAAGAACACTAAATTACCAGTTTCATATGAGGAACCCTGCACCAAGAGAATCCTTTAGAGTAATAGGTCACAGACTTGTGAAAGTGTCTGTGTATCGTCAGTATCTTTTGCAGACTGTGCAGCTGAGACTCACAGCAGTAACGGTGAATTCCAATGGTGGAACCGGGGTCAAAGAGAAAAAAACACAGTCAAAACAAGTTTTCAGCATACTTCTGTTGCATAATCCACTTTACCATCGTTAGTTTGTGAGCTCGGTGCTGGTGCTTTTCCACCAAAAGTTCCAGGAACTTTAATTTCCCAAGAACTAATGTCCAGGAACGGTCCCAGAGGTAAAAGTTCCTCCAGCACATTGTGAGTGTTTCCACAGCAGCGCTAAAGCCCCAAGAAGATTAAGCAAATTAATCCGCTGATGTATCAAAAGCACAACGGTCTCAAATTCCCTCTGAATGTTGTCCTCCATCACAGCCTGGACTTTGTAGTTGGTCCATTGCCTATAAAATGTCTTGGACTGCTCAATTCTGATTACTGTCAGCCACAAACTACAAAATGCTGGGTGTAACACTATGCTAAGACTCTCATCCCACCAGTGAAACCACAGACCTAAGTCTTCAGAAAGTGACTGCGCCCTGGGGAAGGGTTTTGCTGTGGAAAATACACCTTTTTGTCCACAACGTCATTGTGGCCTCTTTAAAATGACAGCAGATTGACTGAGGATGTCCTCTTTGGTAAACACTCCTCTAAACATTGACTTTTGTTACATATGGATCAAGGAGAACAGAGAAGTGCATTATGCAACAAAGGTTTCTGGATATGTTTTGACATGCTACATACTACCAGGACTCATATCTCAGTAAATTCCTTTGAAACAATCACAGGATTTTTGGACAAATGCTAAAATGTCTCACATTTGGCACTCCACAGGGTTGGCATCGGGTGCAAGGTTCTTTGTCCAGCGCATGCGGGCGTACTCAGTGATGAGGGACTCCATGGGCACTTCAGGGACACCCATGGACCGGGCGAACTGACTGGCACCCTCCGGTGTGAGACACGCATGACTGGTCTGAAGTAAAGATCAAAGTTAACATCTGTAAACAATTACAAAGCAGATTTGCACTTGGAATACGTGGAGTGTGCTTTGAGGTCAATGTCCAAACTGCACTGCAGCCATACTGATGCTTCTTTCTTCATTCCTTCAAGGCACATGTTACATGATATTTAGCTGCAGCTAATGCTAAAGTGTAAACACATACACAGTTGCACACGGTTTTAAGAGTTACCCATCCCATGGGCAATGCAGAAAAACTGCTATGCAATCACATAGAATACGTACCTTGTCCATAACCAGTCTTGCTAGCTGGACAGGGTTGGCTATGTTGCGTACTGCAGACACTGCGCCGCTGCCTAGAGTCTTCCCATCCATCACAATGGCATCCATCTCCACCTCTCCCTTGACGTTCAACACTGACCCACACCCTGAAAGATGATTAGTGAAATGATTTGATAGACTGTTGTCTCTGGACAATAAGAATCTTTGGTGTACATTGAAGGTATTTGGCCTGTGGGGGGAAGTTAGCAACATTTAAAATAAAGGACTCATCTCTGGGGTTCTTACAGTCAGTATGCATCGATCCATTCATTACACAGCCCATGTTACCAACTATGTTCAATGGAAAGCAGCCAAAGCCCACTTTAAAACACGTGTGAATTTGCAAATGAGTTGTGTCATGAACATTTTTTATACAGAACTGACTTTCACAAGCTTAATGAGGAGTTACTATTTATTATCTCTCTCTAATTTCTAAAACTTTTTTATGAAGGCTAGTGTCCAGACTGTGGAAGTATCATGAACAGAGGGATCCAGACACAGGAATGAACTCCTAGTAAACTCTAAGCTGAGCAGAAGTGAAATTTAAAGAGTCAAGTTAAAGTTATTTAAATTTTTGTGCATTTAGAACAAAGACAAAGGAGAAGTAGTTCTCCAGAGATTCATTTAGGCACATTTACAGCTCATTCACGCTTCTGTCTGTCTGTCTGGCCCTCCCCCACTCATTGGACACAGTCAGTCCTGAGAGCCACAGTCACATGAGAGCACAGTCACATATTAGAGACTCTCTGCGAGAAGGGAGCTGAAGTCTGTCCAAAAAGTAGCCAATTTACCACGAGAAGCTTTTTAGGGAAAGGAAAAAGAAAGAAGAAGAAGAAAAGTCAACAAATCTGGTGACAATATCCTGAAGTTGGGAACAGTGTTGACAACAATCTGTCTATTGCTTTCATACTGAGGTATTCACTGATGTTACAGCAGGTTACAGTGCAGTGTAATGTGTTCACTAAAGATTAGTTCTTAAATCTGGGAGCACAAACAAGCAACATGACACCTAAAACACCAAGACCCACTCGTTGTATTGGTTGCTCAATCATGAGACACACATGGTCATCTAATCTTTGAATGAAGCAGCATCAGCACCTTGATTGACGTCTAACAAAGTAAGATGACATGAATAAAACATGCACATGACCACAGCCACAGTGTTAAATGGATTGTTATGGATACTGGCAGAGTGGACTTTGAAACATTTATATTTAATTGTAGATGATTTTACTGCTATATCTTGGCCAGTAATAGTCTTTTCTGCATCTACTCATATTTTCCACAGACTGATTTTGTGTTATCATCCACCCTGGCTGATGTTTTTAGTGCTAGCTTTGCAACATAGACTGTCTTTGCATTAACTGGCTCAACTAAACTTAAAACCGCAAACAGAGATAACGGGTGTCACAATGGTGTTTATCAGCTTTCTTTATTAACCCAGGCTTTCTTCATCAGGCTCTATGCATGACCCATGTTGTAATGGAAAGCTACGAAGAATGAAAAATATATATGCAAAAGGTGTAGGCACATAGGTCAATTCATAAGTCAGGGGTAAAATAGATATATTAACAGCTAATCATGTTCTACCAGAATTCCTCTATGTGCATTCTCAGTTCATGCTCCTTATTGCTAATGTGACAGATGCACTTTAGAGCTCCCAAATGGTAAACTTCCTACATTTAAACATGTTACTCAATAAGTGTACCTAGGTCTGACATTGTCCCATAATAAAAAAAATAGAAAAATAGTAGAAATCACTTTATGTGGTCAAGTCAAATTAATGATGGTTCGCTTGTTAGCACTGTCGCCTCACAGCAAGAAGATCCCCGGTTCACATCCCGGTTAGGACGCCTGGGATCTTTCTGTGTGGAGTTTGCATGTTCTCCCTGTGCAGCGTGGGTTCTCACCGGGTTCTCCTGCTTCCTCCCACAGTCCAAAAACATGCTGAGGTTAATTGATTCTAAATTGTCCATAGGTGTGAATGAGAGTGTGCTTGGTTGTCTGTCTCTATGTGTAGCCCTGTGATAGACTGGCGACCTGTCCAGGGTGTCCCCTGCCTTTGCCCGAGTCGAACCTACAGAGGATTAAGCGATGTATAGATAATGGATGGATGGATAATCTATTTTCTGTGTTCTATTAGTTGCAGTATGAGCAGTGTAAAACAGACTTTGCAGCAAATTAGAACCAAGAAAAAAACATATTTCTGTATTTTCTGCATCACTAACTGAGCACATGTTGGGTTCCATGCTAACACAACACATTCGGTTTGTGTGACTGCAACTGCACAACTTTGTTCAATGGGATTACTAACATACAGCTCAACAGGTTTGCAGATATCATGTATTCCCTCAGCTGAGAATCTGCATGGCTCATACTGATTATCAATTGGTCACTTAAAGTGAGCCACGTTTGTGACATTGAAAACCTCGCTAACCCGTTAATCTCACTTCGTAGTACACTGCTCTGTGTACCTTGTTAATGTTTCCAGTTGATGATAACACCTGTGTGTTTGTTAAATGTTAGCATCACTCAACATGTCCCTCCACTAGAATCCACTAACTTGTCGTTAGAGACAATAACAAACTGAGCAACTAACCAGCAGCTGTGTCTTTAGGTTGATAGATAGGTGGGCTAAATGTTCACATGGAAGAACAATACAGTATGTGTACAAAAGGTGACATTATGCCACACAGGGTTAATGACATTACAGTACTATGTGTTTTTACATTACCTGCATTGAAGGCAGGGTTATTCTCTAGCTGGGTCACAGCCTCAACCACAGCATCCATGCTGCTGCCTCCTCTCTTTAGGACTGCATATCCTGCCCGCACTGCTGAGCACACCCCCTCCGTGGACCTTCCAGACCGCTCCTTTGGGATATGGCCCGCCCCTCCATGGACCACGACTACTGGCAACATGTCATTCACCTGACGAGGAAATATCATTTGCTGCATTCAAATACAGCCTGGTAAATCTTTTAGTGTAGAAAGAATAAGTTCTGTAAATATATACGAACATGACTTCAGTTTCTGTTTCACTGCTTGGATTGGACATGGCTGTGTTACACAACAGGTAAGCAGAGACAACTGATCAGAATGAAAATGCCAAAATCTCTGAATGTCTTTTAACATAGGAACCCTACAACAGAACTGCAACACTTGAACGCCACAGACTGAATGCTGCACTTACATCGTTACCAAGTGAGTACTTGTTTGCAACATTTTAAATTACCCTATGAGGTGTCTAGTGGCCTAACCTGTTTGATTCCTTGGGCACCTGCCCTAGTTTACTTTCTCGCTACACTTCTGTCCTTTAGCCTTTGGGGGTGGGGGATAACTTCACATGTCAATAAGAATGACCTGTCAACAAAAGCAAAGATGTGACCATCTGCTAAATGAGAATGTCTGGTATCCTTGAGTAAATGAATGCCTCATTTTATCATTTTGGAGCTGGTGATTTTCCTTTGGCCCTAGTGGCAGAACCAGACAATGGTTATAAGAGTGACCAGGCTGAGAACATCACTTACACTGGGGTGGTACAATGTTTTTTCCTCAGCAAATCACTGTATGATAAATATCAATTTTTGGTTCCTCACTTCTATCATTTGCTCATGCAAACTGCCACGTAGAAGAACATGAGAACTAAAATACAGAATACTCATTTTTCTTTAATATAAATCTCTGTCGAAAAGTCAAGAGTCGGGCTCTTTACAGATTTCGTACTGATAGAACACTCACTGCATGACCGAGCAGCATCTGCAATCAGTCCAAACTGTTACTGTGTTACCATGAAGTGTTACTATTTACCTGCTGTAACAATCTACTTTACTACTTTAACTATATAAACATATATAACACCCTCTATTGATTAAAATGTGGCATGGTTTCTAAGTGATGCATTTTAATTGTTGATAAAGCTCATAAGATTATTACAATTTACATTATATAATATGAGTACACATGTACGGAGCCCCTAAAGCAGTGTTTTTCAACCTTGGGGTCGCAACCCCACATGAGGTCGCCTGGAATTCAAATGGGGTCGCCTGAAATGTCTAATAATTGATTTAAAAAAAAGAATTACAGATAAAAATATTTTATCTTTTTAAAATTAAAACACCACACACAATCTTAAACAACTGTATTCTATACTTTCTTTCACTTTCTCAAATATAAATCTAGTTCAAATAAAATGCAGCATTTAAAAATATCTGAGCTGGAGCATCTTGATTGAAGGCCGTGATCACGTGACAATGACAAATTCTTTTTTCCAATGACAACC
>OMNN01097500.1:0-38325 GCA_900302755.1 Chromis chromis
ATGAATGAAAATGCACCCCACCACATGGCAAAAACATCAAACAATCAGGAACATCTTGAGGAACATGACCATGGCCCAAGATGTTGATTTGACCTCCAAACTTCCTAGACCCCATTCTGATCAAGCATCAACAGGATGCAGTGGAACAAGTTTGATTGACAGAGGCCCCACTGCACAACCCAGAGTACCCAAAGGATCCACTGCCAATGTCCTGGTGCCAGACCCCATAGGACACCCTGAGAGGTCCTCTTGTCCATGCCCAATGGTTCAGAGCATTTTTGACCACATAAGGGGGACCAACACAATATTAGGCAGGTGGTCATAATGTTATGCCTGATTGGTGTATAAACAGAAGTGAGACTTTAGAGTTGAAATGAAACTCATATTTCGACTTTGCATGGAAAACAGTTGTAAAAAATGAATGTTCAAGTTCGAATCTGATGCTCTCCCATTCTGAAACTGAACGCCAAACACCAGCCAGTTGGATGAGGAGGGGCGATCTGTATAATTGTTGGAGCTCCTTAAAGGTTGTGCCTGCAGGAGTAGTTTCAGACAATCATGGTCTTTTCAATCAGTTTCAGATGGTGTGATTAGAGAGTGATCTACCACAGGCAGCATCGTCCAAATATCAAATTTTTGGAGCTGTCACAGTGATTTCTCCATCTGTTAGTTGGAGACATGGCGTCCCTCTTTAACGCAGACAGACAGGCATCAGATTGACGTCCCTCCTGATTCTCAGTGGCCAGTTCTTATGGTGGACATGTGTGTTTAAAGTGTATCTATAAGACGCAGAGAGCAGAAAACAAACATAGAACACAAGGAATGTCTTGCCAGCTTTTGCTAATACATGAAACCCTCTATAGACCATATGCTTTAATCAGGAAGAAACCAATGTTTCGCCTCAGTTGAAGTCACTCAAAATGAGAAACACCATATGACTCAAATGACTCAATGCCCACACACGCGCAACTAATCGCTTTAAGACTCTGCAACATGCCCGGTGCAAGCACCAAGACAGGTGTGTGGAGAGGTTTTTGTTCAAGGATGTTTTCTTTTAAAAATCCAACTACAACAAATAATCAGGAGTTGCATGTCATGCTTCAGCATATTCAAAGAAATCATCACCACACATGTTGTATTATGTTGTAATAGGATTAAAGTGAAAAAGGGAAGGAGAGGAGGCGACCTCAGTATCCAGATTATCAACTTAAAAGAAGTCGAAACCAACTCCCACAGCACACTGTGAGAAGACTTTATAGGACGCAGGAAAACAAATATGCTGTTTGCACAAAGAGCCTATAAGGCTGTTACATTAATAAAGTATTTTATCCACTATACATACCCAACCTTATTGTGTTGCGATCCCTTAAAACGAAGCAGTATTGATTTGCGATTTGTTGCATCAATTTGTGTCTACCAAAGAGCAATTTTCCTCTCCAAGTCTAATAGAATGCTTCATTTTAAAAGACGTTAAGAGACCTGAAGAGGTCATCCCATCAGGATTTCACAAGAAACTATACAAATCATTTGCAGCCATGTTTGTTGGTCTGCAAGGCTGCATGTATGCAAAACTGTGTCCTAATGTCAGCCTGCATATATGCTGTTGTATAGCAGTTATAATGTTGGTACTTGACAAAGTGCAACTTCAGCTGATGGTAAATATATTTTTTTGCAAATAAAAGCATAATATAAAGCAAGGGGAGGAATCATCAAAGTTGCAAACAACCAGTCGAGGACACTCAGACTGCATCAGAACAAACATAATTAATGAAACACCATCAGACAGCACTCCTGTTGGACACCTCAAGGGATCCCAACATCAATTTAATGGGTTACAACATGACTCTGGGCGACCCAGAAAGACGTTTGTGTTCCACTTTTCTCCACTTTCTTATGAAATACCACTATTTTCTCTTTGGGTCTAACAATCCTTCAGATGATTTCATGTGAGAAAAACTGGGTTTCGTACCACATCAGTCTTCTACGGAGTCAATTCAGTGTTTTTATGTATGTTCACAGAATCCTATGGGAAAAATTGTACATGTTAGTGCACACATGATGAGGTAAATCCATATGACTGACGGACCTGACAGAGCAGACAGGTCCTCGATGTCCCATCTGAGGTAATGCAATTTATCTGTCAATCATCCCTCAGCAGGTACTTTCAAACTGCTACAGGCCGAAGTGCTCCCCTTTTTCTATATTGGATCATTGATGATTAATAGAAGGAGAAGGAGTGTTTTTAAGTACTGGGGGAAAAGGGCAGCTGAATTGGTTGGTAATAGCCTCGGAGTCTGTCCTATTTTAAGCAGAGGCGGCACAGAAAACTCCAAAGGGCACAGAAAGCCATCCATTCCTTCCCAGGAGATTCAGTTGTTTCACTACAGAAGTTCAGCTTAATTTTGAGCTGTCCAGGACAAATTGTGTTTCATAAAAATCTAATAACCTGGTTCTGCACAGTATGATTGCTTCCTAAACCGAACTAGTTCAATTGCATTTTCAGGAGGGTAATCCTTTTAAAAATATACTAGACTACAGTTACTGAAGCACTTTTCTGACACTTACAAAGCTCACTTCAGTACTTTGTTATACAGATTTTACTCTTCATTATTGTATCAGCTCCAAACTGGATCACTGAAGACACATTAAACTTGAACCTGTTGGACTGTTCAGACTGATTCTAAGAGCTTTCTTGAAAAATTGCGACATATTTCGTATTAAGTAAACATTAAATTTGATGAGATTTAAATGATTTAGATCAATACTGGTAAATTCCTACATCAGATTTAGTATGACACTGCTCTCTGCTGGTAGAAAGGCTTAACTGCGACATGAAAAATGCAGTACAACAGTGCACCTCATGTTGCCACAAGTCCAACAGTTCCTCTGCAAATGATCTTAAATATCATGCAAAAATTAAAATTGTGCATGCCCCCATTATGCTGTCATATGTGCATTTAAAATGTGTAATAAAAGGTGCTTAATCGACTTCAATAAGGAGAAGAAAAGAAAAATTACTTTTTCAAACTCTATTAATCCTATTTGTTTCTTTAAAGCTTTAGAATGTCAAACCACTAAACCAAATGTCCCACAGCAAATATTTAGAAAAAAAAACAGGAAATGCAGGTCTGTAACTGACCTAAATATGTAATTTAGTTGTAAACAATAGATTTTCATGATATTGGTATCCATTTTTTATTTTAATATCAATATTTTATCTGAATCAGATGTCTTCCGTTTTTAAGTTAGAAATAACACTATTGTTCAAGTAATAGGATTGTTAGCAGCTTGTATTGGACCTTCCCAGTCCCACTTGTCATGATGTAATGTTTCAGACAGATTTCTCAGGTAAAAATGCTTCTGGCTTATTCAGCTTTAAAATTTGTCTGGATGTCGGTAATAAAAAGGTCCTGTTCTGTAATTTTGCAAATTCATCTTGTTATTTTAGTATGTGCTGCAGAAATTCAAAATTACCAGCTTGTATTGACATGTGGTTAATGTTGAATGCCAGACCTATGAACTGCAAAACTAAATACCTCAGTCAAATGTAGACATTACACATTTTACATGCAAGTCAATTGTCTACAGTCCTATATTGCAAACTACACCCGATCAACATGTGAACTGCAGCTGCTTACACCAACGTTGCTACTGTTAATAAAACTGCATGCATATCACTGCAAGTAAGACACTTTATAAAAGCTGAAGTGCAATTTTCAGTGACAAAAGAAGTCAATACACTTTTTATAAACATTTATTTATCTTTATTAGCCAGAGGAAACCAGCTCAGACAAGGACTCCATATTGTTTCAGAACGTCTGTGTATTTTGCAATTTTGCTCTCGACGTTCTTTTCTGCCTGCTTGGTCAGCTTGATTACTGTCTTTTTCTTGCCGTAGCGGAGCTTAGCCTTCTCCTTTCTCTTCTCCTCCAGGGTGGCTGTGATTGCCTGGTACTTCCAGCCAACCTCATGTGCCAGACGCCCAAGCAGGGCGAACTGAGGGAGAAATTAAAAGCACGTTCAGAATGGCATCACTGGCAAGATTAGATTTAACAAAACAATGCTCCATAAGTGTTAAGTACACCTGCCAAAAAATAACTGAATTTGCTCCAGCAGACAAAAATTGGGATTTCAGACAAAAATTGTTTCGGATGTTCGAATTTAGAAAGCTAACCAGATTTTTATATATTTAAAGCTTCAAGTTAAGACACAGCTTGTCCCAGACTCAACTCAGCACTCAGATCCGTAATTTTTGGCTCATCAATAAAGGATCAGCTTCGGGATAAAGGGCTCATCACCGTTGAGTAAGAACTGTTGTTGAATGTCAACTGAAGCATTTATTTATTTCATCCCTTAAAAAAGTTTCTGCTAGGAGCACACTGCCACTGAAGTCATTTAGCACTCCAATTTATTTCTTGTTTTCCCAAATCAACTATTGGAGCTTACCTTGCGAGTGGGCTTCAGACGCACAATCTTAAGAGCAGCTGGGACGACCATGCGCTTCCTCTGTAAAACAAAATCCAAAATTAGATAAAGAAGAAAACAGCATTTCCAAACATGATACTGAAGGCATGTCTCAGACATCTTGTTTATTTTCAGTGTCACTATTCAAACAAGGCAGGTAAGATGGAAAACATCATAGACAGCAGAGTGAAAGCCACGTCTGGGCCATAAATAATACAGATTCAAAAGGTCAACACACCTTGTCATAGGGTGGGGGGATACCGTCGAACACCTTCAGCCTCTCCAGAGCAGCCTGGCCTCTCTTGGTTTTGTGGGGCAGCATGCCTGGTTATCAGAGAGAATTCTTCTAAGTTAAATGCATTTTTAGAAAGCAACCACTGCAGCTGTATCAAATGTCTGTCCCAACACATATGTACATCCTTGCTCAACTCAGCACTCAGATCCGTAAAGTTTGTGTCATCAATGGATGATCAGCTTCGGGATAAAGAGATCATCACTGTCAAGCAAGAATGAACTTGTGCTAAATGGAATTAATACTAACATTATGCGTTACAAGATGTCAACTCAAAAATCTGCATGTGGCCCGCAGTATTCAGATTCATATTTAATCACATATTAGGCTCCTATGATTCACAAGGGACATGCAACTAGATATAGTATCTCAGTTACATTTAGGCATATCAACTGAACATGTTCTGTGTTCATGAGTAAATTAATTGTCCATTGCTCAACTGATATTCTCACAACTGTCTCAGTTCAAGAGACCATTGCTGGAATGAATTCATGTTTTGTTGCGCCACATTCTCACCTCTGACAGTCCTCCAGAAGATCCTGCTGGGAGCTCTGAAGTGGTATGGCCCACGAGAGGGGTTGGTGTTCATCCTCTTACGCAGGAAAGCCAGGTACTTCACTGTAAACATGACACTAGTTTAAGCAAATACTTCTAGGCGCTGGTAACCATTACTTCATTAAGTAATGCTGATGTCTCAGATGGTAGTGCATGTAAGGTAGTCTCATGGTCATTTAAACTCGAACAACAGTGGTAAAACATCACTGACAACAAGCATGCTAAAAAGAGCCAATGAAAAACAGACATATACCTACTTACGTTTGTTACGGTAGAAGTTTCCAGAAATGTTGATGCCTTCGCATCTCACCACCACAACTTTGTGCCCTAAAAGGCATAAAAAAGGAAGACAATAGTTACAAAGTGTTGGTGTCACAAAGATTAAGCCAGTGGTCGCAATCATTTGCTTCCTGTCTCAGATGGTAGTGCATGTGAGTTTTTTCATGGCAGTTAAACTCAACCAAGGCGGATAGTAGTCATCATTGACAGACTGAAGCAACGCAGCAGTGAAACACTCACTAGCGTTATGAGGCTGCTGGACATGTCTTTAAAAAAAGCTATTAATCAAAATTAAAACATATTTCAATTTTTTCTTTAAGAACTTACCCAGAAGGACCTGCTTGGCCACAAGGGCAGCAAGCCGACCGAGTAGATGGCCCCTGCCATCAAGGAGCAGAACCTGCAGGTTTTAGATACAGAAAGGGATATTAATGTTTTATCTTAAAATAAAGACAAGGCTTTCCAACTCGCACAGAAACATTGGTTAACTTAGGCGGATCCTTTTCTTCTAGTGCCTAGACGCCGTCACATTGTTATCGGAAGCATATAGGCTAAACAGCAATAATGTAAAATTTAAATGCATTCCTGCTCATTACAAAACCTTACTGAGATCTTAGAAAAATCTGCTTTTTCCACCGTGAGCATTTCTGTAGCAGGCACATGGACATTAGTAACGTACCGGGTAAGTCATATCGTTAGCTTAGCATCAACCTCAAAGCACGCTGACACGTTAGCTGTAATTTAGAACTAGGTAACATGCGTTGACTTCACAGGACGGTACCCTCGTGTAAGAAATGTTTAGTCACCATCATTTATATAACGTTACAATAGAGTTACCAATACATACATATAACCAATATTGAAGTTACAGCTAGCGCGCTAACGGCATTGACTCGTTAGGGAAGCTGCCATGATGAAGGCATGTTCACTCAGCTACGACTAGCCGCTTCCAACATGTTGTAAAATATCCTTAGAAACAGCACCTAGCAAAGCAACGATTGCAACAAGTTGTCCCGCAGTCATTGTCCCTCACTTTACTGAAAAATGGACGATTATACTACGACAAATAAGCAAAAATAAGAGATTATGCTTCTCCAGCACTTTCATACCTTATTGAACCGGTCCGCCATGATGTGGAAAAGAAAGATGCACGGGGCCGCTCGTGGTAAAAGGCAGGGGTGAGCGGAAGTGACGACATGTATATTTCTTTTTCGTGGGATGTAAAAGAAGTTCACTGCGCCTCCACTGTATGGAAGGAGTTTAATTCATTGCACGGATAGGCCGTTGATAACGCAGATTTTTATTTTATTTCTAATTAATCCATAATTGATGTATAACGATTATATTAAACCTTTTTTCTCCCTTTTTATAGTGATAAAAACCAGGACTTTTAGTAAGAGCACAGCTCCTGCTCCTTACAATGATTCCCAACTAAAGACATATAAATGATAATAATGCATATAAAAAAAAGTACCCTAGGAGAGAGAATAATTCAATTTATCTTTAAAAAATGAAATAGCGACCTAAAAATGCAACAGCTTAAAATTATATATTTTTTTGTATGGTAAAAAATGCAGTTGAAATTGTGAGCTACGAGTATGGATAACAGTTGAAATTGTTAGCTAAAAGGATGGATTGTCAAATTAAGTTGCTAATTAAACATAATAGATACCCAGTTGAAATAGCTGGTTAAAATTAGGATAAAACTATTGAAAATTATTAGTAAAAGTATGACGAGCAAGTGAACTTGATAGCTAACTGTTGAAACTTTTCAGAAACAGCTAAAATAGGGTATAGACAAATCAGAAGTACCCAACCTTAAATCTTGAATTCACCACTCCTCATTTTGTAATGCATCCTGCTTGGCACACCCTGGAGGTTATATAACCTCACAACATTGCTTTGCAAAGTCCTTTTGCTCCAAACCAGTGCACCAAGAACAAAGAAAGAACCACTGTTCCTATGTAAGCTAGAAGAAAATGTAAATGCCCAGATAGTGCATTGATGCATTAATTAAGTAGGATCAAGTACTGTCAAATGATCTCTCTTTATTCAGTAAACAATTTGCTAGTGCTGTCATTTTGATTTTACCTGTAACTGTATTTATTTTCTCTTTGCCTTGTTATTTCCTTTGTTTCTAGAACAAAATCATCCATCTTTCCATCCCATCATTATCTCCAATAAATAAAATGTGTGAAGGGATTTCTGAATGGCCTCTGAGGGTACACCAGAAGAACAATTTTAGGAACTGTAGGGGATTTTTAAGTCATTGTTACTTACTTGCACTGTCACTTTACCTCACCTTGATAAATAATAAGAGCAGAAAGGGATCTTCAGTTCACCACAGATTTACTGCCTCAGCAAAGGAAAGCAATAAACCAAGTTGCTTGACTACAACTAACACAATTGTGTAGAACACAATTCAGATATTATTATACACCTGAAAAAGGAGTCTTGGCGTCACAGCTGGAAACCACAAATGAAAACTCCAAAACCAACTGCGCTACTGTATGCTGTTTTTAGTTACTAGTGAGCTAATTGGCCTATATGAACTGTGTGTATGTTTGCTTGTAATTTTATAAATCATGCACATTATGGTTGTACTTTCATCTGCTTTCGTTCGTATAGAAATTCATTGCATGTGACCTTTGTGCCTCAAGTCTGGATTGCTTACATGGGAAAGTTCACAGATATGCCAAGGCCCCTAATTCACTGTATGCATGCAGTCTATGATTGTGTGTCAGTTGGTCCATGGTTACTTCATTAGTCACCTTTTTGTTTGGGCATGTGAACCACTAAAGCAGAGTATCAACTAAAATTATGAGGACCTTTGGCACACACTTGCATATTGCATATATGTACCCAGAGCTGTACGTCAGCATTTACATTATATTCATTTATATTCTGTTATATTTGCTGCAATAAATGATGTCACTTTAATGACAAAGTACTTTTTCAGCTAACATTTCTGCAGTTCATATACAAGTGCTTCAAGTAATTCACATCAGTTAATATGCTGACTATTGTTACAATTAGTCGACCCTGAATACGTTTGATCACAAGTTCCCACAATATATTAAACGTGCATTAGCAAATCAAATTTAAGAACTTTAAATTAGAGAATGATGGTTAATTTTCTTTAACAAATTACAAGACAATTGATTATCAAAATGATTTAATTTTCTGTTCAGCAACTAAGCAATACAGCAGTTAAGACTACTAATGCCATTTACATTACCATAAATGTTTTTATACATCACACAAAAAGCTGGTGCTGCCATATGATGAAGCATTAGTTATATTTAGGTCTGTCGACTTTGGCCTTTTGTGAGCAACACACATCACACTGTTGAACTACAGAACAGGGGGAAATGTTGGTAAAGTTGTACAACTTCTATCACAGCATGCCATGGGAACAATGTTCATTTCATGAACTTTTTTTAATAACTTTCAAGCATTTACAGAACAACCATCACACTCAAACATTCATGACTGGCCGGTGACACAGTGCATGCAGCAATCAGAGTAAAGAATAAAGGCGTCTCGGACGGTGAGAAAAATTAAACTTTTTTCTTTTCTTTGGAAGGTTTCACTTAGTCGTCATGCTTCAGCTTCCTGATCTTTCCCTTGTGGCGGTCAATCTCACGCTGGAGACGCTCAATCTCCTTTTTGTGGTGATCAATTTCCTCCTGGTGGTGTTGCTTCAGTGCAGCCAGCTGCTCCTGCTCCTTACGCCTTATGTGCAGATGGAGAGATATCAGATGGTTCAGTCAGACACAATACATGAGGTAGAGGATAATAAAGTGGAGAAGAATTGCAGTTTAACACAAATAATACTCAAAAATACATTTGAGTTGTGCTAAATAGAAGTATACTTACTTGAAGTACATCTCCTCCTCAGCGGCCTGCTTCTTCCCCATAGCTCCACCTGCCTCTCTGATGGACCCTCCACCTCCACCACCTTTGCCTGCACCTTTACCCAGCTCACCTAACTGAGATGGGGCGGGGCAGCAGTCCAAAGAAAAAATGTTAAATTAAAAAAGTTAATTCAGAAAAGAATTAGAGCTCAGGACTATTGGAGCTTGTTCTGTGAATATTTCTTTATAAGACAGAGGCTTCAAATTAAACAGTTTCAAAGGTTCTTTTTAGGTTTAGCTATCAAGAGCTGTTAATGTAACATGACGGTAGAGTTGGACCTTGTGAAAAGCCACCTATGTTGAAGGTCAAGATTCATTTTATCTCCTAAAGGAGTGGAAAGGGCTTCTTTGTTTACCAGGTGATAATGGAGGTATGTGGAACCAACCAGAAACTGTTTGTGCATAAACAATACAACTAAAAGCTCAGAGGACAAAGCAATTCATACAACTAAACTGTTTAGTGAATAAAGTAGTGTGACAGGTGACAATTTAGACAACACTTTAAAATTAATCCAAATATTGTATTTAATCTGCTCCACTGAGCAGTGCTCCTCAATTGAATGATTACAAACTTCATCTGACCGATAATTATACCACCAATACTTAATACAACACAATCCCAGTCATACAGACTTTCAGCTAGCCAAAATAATTAGGCTAATAGACGTGAAATGATTCACACGCAGCAGTATAACGGTTCAAAAGCGGTGTTTTAATTAAGTGACATGGTCACAGGGCGTATATTACCTGGTCGGATGACATTCTCAACTGTGAGGTGACAAAACTCCGGATGTTAGGCCTCAAAAACCTCGCCATGTTCGCTTCTCATGTGAAAAAAACAACACTGACGGTGACAGTGGAGCTTGTCCTTGTCCACCAAAATACACCACAGGACGGCGCCATTATGAGCATGACGGGGGCGGCGACACGAGATTTACGACGGTTTAATGAGAAGAGACAGTTAAATTACAACTCATATGCTGATATATTGTTCACAGTACACTGTCTAATTCATTTTAAATACAAGGAATGAAATACAGTGTGAGGAAAAATACGGTGTCTTATTTTCGTAATGGTACAGTCTCAAAAATGCACAGTGGTACGTTACGTTTTTTACGTAGCTCTTGACCTCACTTTGATACGTAATTTAAAAAAAAGTTTTAGTCCTCGGACATTTATATTATATACACACGAATATTATATACACAAATTATTATTATCTATTGTTAGAAAACAACACTATTATTTTTGTTATAATTTATATTTAAATTATTTAAAACTGTATAGCAAAACGGGTTTTAAAATGCTAGTTTATTTAACTGATCGTTAATCAATAACTGCTAAATAACTGTCATAGATTAGTGTGAAGTTGTTTCATATTTTTCTGTTCATTTTTGCATTGATGGAAATATACATACAGTTTTCCAAGCTTATGGCTATGTGTTACAATTAAAGTACTAAAAACTACAGTGACTTAATTAAAGGTCACTTTGGTTTATAGGTGTAAGGCAGGGGTGCCCAATCCAGGTCCTCGAGAGCCCCTATCCTGTATGTTTTAGATGTCTCCCTCTTCCAACACACCTGATTCAAATGATCAGGATCAATATCAGGCTTCTGCAGAGCTTGATGATGAGCTGATCATTTGAATCAGGTGTGTTGGAAGAGGGAGACATCTAAAACATGCAGGATAGTGGCTCTCGAGGACCAGGATTGGACACCCCTGGTGTAAGGGAACACAAAATGCAAGTACATCAACGGTATAAGTGAGACATTATCAACAAAACATGTCAGTAGTTACCAAATTACTGGCATAATTAAAATAAAGCTCCTTATAGTGCACTATTGGAAATCAGTATATCCCTGCTGTCATGAACTGTGTCTTCAAATGTAAATAAAACCTCCTTTAAACTAAATTACTGTTTAATAAGTAAAACAAGCAACCAGAATAGGATAAATGCTTTGAAGGATTTTATTCAACGCTGCAAAGAAAGCATACAGTCCCCTTTTTGAACAAACCAAACTCTGGCTCATGTGGTGAAAGGAACCTTGCAGACCCCCTCTCCCCCCATATCCCCTATAAATACTTTGCTTGCCAGGCAACACTGGCCCAAAACCAAGAGAAGAAACTAAGAAACATCGTGTCAACTTAAAATTTCAAATCACATTCAACATTTTTCACAATTCACTTCATACATCATTACTCTAATCACCAAAGTTACATATATACAGGTATGGTTGGACCCTTGATGGCAAGCAAGTGCTTTAGAAAAAGTAAAATAACATTCCCCAATTATATGTAGAAAATAAAAAATCACAAGTCTAATCTACTTTCAAATGAAACTTTCTGCACTGCTCGATCCACGACGTGTCCATCAAAAAGAGATAATTAGAGGCACTCACGTTTTGTCACTGTGACAAAGCATCTGCAGAGGTGCTCTAATGTAATTTTGATTTTGAGTGGATGACTAGATGAACAAAGACTCTCTTGAAACTGACTGGAAAGAGTGGCAAAGAAACAACAGTTGCACTTGAGAGACAACTCATAATCTGGCCTGTGTATCTGGAAAAAGCATTGTCACAAGTATGTATGAGTTTTTTTTTTCAACCAATAAAATTCATAACATGCTGTAGGATTAATCACCTTATAAAGTATGCATTAAAAAGGATCCTTAAACATCTAATAGTTGGATGTCATGTCTGCATCACAACAGTAACGTCTACAGTCTAGAAAGTTTTTGTGGGTTATCTTTGTTCCTTTCATTTATAAAAATAATAAAATTATAATTAAACTGTGCAAAAATAAAAGAATTTCTAAAACAAAACGATCAGGTCGATGTGTGAAATCTGACCTGCGCTCTGACAATAGCTTTTTTTTAAACACACATTGTCCAGATGTATTGCTCACAGCAAGTGCATACCAGGTGAGAGAGAGAGACAGTACAGGCTTACAATTTTCAGGCTGCCTTGTGCTGATATGTTTTGGTTTTGTTTAAAACAAAGTTTCAAAGGGAGCAAAATGGAAAGTATGGCAAGTGAAGAAAAAGGCTCAAATAAGATAAAACTCGATGGGGGGGGGCAGATATGAAGAAAAAAAGCAGGGATGCATCACAGGGCCAGGAGCGGTCTGCGGAGGCCCTTCGGAGGAGGCAGCGATCGCCGCTCCCCCTTCCAGCCCCGTCAGTCTTGCTTGACGTTGCCCAACGCTCTGAGGCGCTCCAGCAGAGGAGGGTGGGAATAGTGCCACATGGAGAACAACCAGTCAGCCACGGGGAAGCCCAGGTTGTCCTTGTTGAGTTTGATGAGGGCAGAGTAGAGCTCTGAGGCTTTGCCCATTGCACGTGCAAAGGCATCTGCCTGGAACTCAAACCTGCGACTCAGGACTGTCAGACAGAAGGACAGGAGCTGCAAAGGGAGAGGGAAATATTAAAACACTCAAAACTATGGAATTTAATGGTTAATTGTTTCAGGAATCTCATATTCACCTCATTGTAGGGAGAAAAGATGAACTGGAAGATGATCATCAAGCCTATTAATGTGGGTTGGCTGTCAGTGAAGCCAAAAGCTACAAACAGCTCCTTCCGTCCAATCAGAACGGCAAATAGGGAGAAACACAGGAAGGAATTCATCTGCAGAGACAAAAATCAGCAGGTACTGTATATCAACTCATCATCTGAATGGCTGTGTTCTGTATATAGTATATATATATATTTGGTTTGTTTTGGTGTAGCATTAAGACAAAACCAAATATAGAGACAGGAAGACAATTCTTGATGAATAAAATCATCACCTGACTGATGACAATATTCTTGACAGTGTGTCCGAGCTTCCAGTGGCCAAGCTCATGACCCAGAACTGCAAGAATCTCTGGGTTGTTGCATCCTTGTTTCTTGTTCTGTTAAAAGCATTTAAGAGAACAATGCTGCTCAATTATACAGAAAGACAATTCACCTAAAACCAGTGTTAACATTATTAACTTAATGCTCCCTGTTCTCGGAGGCACTTTTAAATGAAATGATGCTTGACAACTGAAAATGTCTTTCATCCACTTGGATCGACCCCCAGGGTAAACATGAAAATGTTTTCAAGTGAAGTGGAACTGCAAAGAGGCATGTTGATGAACTCTGGTACTGTGCTATAAAATTATCAAGTAATATCAATGGATTTTTTTAATTCATAGAACTCCCGAGTGTGTTTCCTGCAGCTACAAACATTGAAACCACTTTAGTACCAGCTAGGAGCCCTGGTTTATATAAGTACAATAAGAATGTTTCTAAAGTCAATTAAGTTTTCAAACCTTGGGCTTAGCCTTTGACTCGCTGGATGCTTCTTCACTCTCCGGCTGCTCGGGCTGTGGATCTCCAGCCTTGTTGAGAGGTGAGTAATCCTCCAACAGAGTGTCAAACAGTACGATGCGTTTGTTCTTGAAGAACCCATAGAAGTATGCATTGCTGTGTGATGAACGCTTGGAACCTTGAAATAGGGAAAACATCCAAGACAAAGAGCAGTTTGTCTACAACCAACCTGCTCAACATACCTTAAAACTTCTGATATGTCAAAAGGATGAGAACAAGAGCACAAAACATTAATGAATACATAGGAATTTGGCTTCACATGCAGGACCCACCTTCAACTACATAAACTTTAGTGAGAGGGAAGCTTATACTCTTGGCCATCGTCTCAATTTCTGTCTTTAACTCTCCTTCTGGCAACGGAGTGAACTTGTCAAACAGGGGAGCAATGTAGTCAGCATAGATGGTTACGAGTACCTTAGAACACAGAAGAAGAGAGGTTGTATTATGATCAATATTTTGTAGAACCACACAATCTTCTATAAACTGAGCATACTGTGTTTATTTTGAGCTAATCCCTAATTACCAAATAAGCTACATTTTCCCTCATTTCATAAAGACATTTTTTTTCAAAGTTTCACATGTTGAGGTGAATGCAGCACTAACCAGAGAAACAGCTAGGGTGAAGAGCCACGCATAGATGAAGAAGTAGTCTCCACCGATCTTTATGATGTACAGGAGCAGCGAGGTCACGGGAAGCAGGATACACTGGGTCACAACAAACTTCTTCACAGCGTCTTTGAGGAAGAACCCGAACGTCTGAGAGGAAGACCAGACAAAAAAGAAATCGTGGGATCTGTCAGGATGTGACACTAACAACATATTTTAAGTATCAACAATCACAGTAGACATCTGATTTGACTGTAAAAGTTTTACATCTTAACAGAGAAAGCTGCTGTGGTCTCTGAATGTATATCAGTTTAAATAGGCTCTAAAATATTTCTAAATTCTGAAAGAAGTCCAGATAATATTTTTATTTGCTGCACAGCTGCTTTCTTAGTATGTTTCAAATAGTGCTTTGACAAACCATAGCTAAATACACTACTTCCATATCAGTTTTGGAGCCTGTATGAGGGTGATGGTGTGACACATCCTAGTAACTGGCTGCAATTCATTGTAACCACCATGAAATCTCTTCCTAAAGAGGGAAACTACAAAACACCCAACAACCACATTTCTATTCTATGGAGGCTGAGTGCTGTCCAGCCAGTGTACCTGCTGATTAAAGCCGTGCTTCTCCTCAATGACAAATGTGTTGTACAAACTCCAGGGAAGTCCAGTTATGGCACTGAACAGCGTTGCAAGCGTCAGAAACACGAGGGACTGGGTGATCTCATACTCTGGACTGAATCCAAAGCGAGCTGTCACAGAACCAGCGACACCCCACAGAAATGGGATTCCACCGAGCAGCAGGATCAACTAAAAGGTTTTGAGCATAAGCACAGACATTAAGAATACCACAGACTATGTTTAACTGAATATATGTGGTAGCAAACATTTGAAGTAGCAAAATGTTATGCAGACTGGCTGACACTCAAAACAAACCACTTACATCAACATATTCTCATTAACTAGACTGACTTAATCGATGCCTTTTAATTTACTAGTTGTCTTACCGTCCCTTCAGTCTCAGAATAGAGTCCAGACCAAAAACTGAAGTTGCTTTTATCCAGCTGATAAAGACGTGACTTCTCAAATGTTTCCGAGTCCATGATCTTTCCTAGCTCCTGTGGTACATGTGTTGTTGATCTATATATCCTCCGCTGCAATGTGGAAAGAGATGTGCACAGTATGTAAAAAGCCAATTTACTATTGATCATACAAGAAATATATCAAGATGATGAAGCTTAGACTGACAGCTTTGGAAATAATTATTAGACCACTGTGACCCCCATTTTCTGTCTCTACCATCCCAGTTCTCGCTGGAGCCATTCTGCATTTTCCTCTTAAGGTTGTAATGGACAGCTGTTTTGCTGATTCTAAACTGGATAGCAGTGGCTCTCTCATTACATTCCTCTTCATTAAACACCAATACAGATGGCTGTCTCATTGCCATCTCGCAAATCTCTTCCTTTCGGCATGGCTGAGTAATAATTTAGTTTGAATTATCTGTTGACTTTACTTATGCACATAATACCAGTGAAAATCTTTTCACAGACATAGTTTTGTTTACACTCTCAATACATCATATTTTAAATTATCATTTACTGCATGTATTATTAGACTTTTTTCATGGCTTTCAGAAGATGCTGTATTTATTCATCCACACTGGTAAACTTCAAAGAAAATGATCAATACTGAAGGCTTGTTGTGTAGACTTTGTAAATAAAACTGCAGGTGGTCTCCAAAGCTGCATTCTGACTTTTAATTGAGTCTTCTCTGCATCATGTTTTGCATCAGTTCCTGTTTCTAGAGGAACTAAACCCAACTTTGCACCTAAGATGCCATCTCATTTTACCAAACATGGTATGAAAAAAGTCTATTGTGCAATTGAGATTTTAAAAAAGGAGGTTTTCTTACTTCACATATAAAGACATGTAAAAGGTTTTACAATAGGCTAATAACCATTTTTATATTTTGAAAATACATGTATGCATTTGTAAGATGAATATACACAGGGTTGTGCAGGGAACAGCTGCCATGCTTTAATACTAAAAGATCATTTCACAATCTTGATTTCCGGTGAATCAACTCTGTTAAATCAACTCTTGTTTGCAAGACCCGTCGATCACATATTTCATTTAATTCAGACATCATTAAAAACACAGGTCATATGGGTCTATATAATCCACACGTTACACATCGTTTGCAGGCTTTATTGATCAATTTGATTTTTAGTTTCTCCACTAAAGCAGTGGGCTTTTATACTGATAAATGATTAACTTACCTGTCTGTAAGAAAGATATGCCTCCCAAAGATATACTGTCCACGAGAACCCCAAAACAGCATAAAATATCTGCTTCTCCACGGGGAGGTCAAATATAGTTTCGACCATGTTTGCTCTGTTTTTGGTCTGTGTTGTTGCAGCAGGGCAGACTAGCTCGGCAGGCTAACGGCAGCCTGACTGGTAGTTTCAGGCTAGCGGCTAATTAGCTTCCGCTCTACACACAAACGGACACTTTAAACGTGAATTACGTTGAAACTGTTGCCGCGTTAAATCCACAGATACCGACTAAAAATGAAACCTTTGCATCCAGTTTCCATTCCCAAGTCAAGGCTTTCACTGCTAATATCATTCCATTCCTGCGAGAAGCCTGTCGGGGAAGCGTGTCAGAGAATGCCGCATCCGACTGAAACGTCGACTGTAAACTTTGGTTCCGGGGTTGAACATTTTAATTTTGACGAGCTCTCTGACGTTAAACAACAATTATAAAGCTGATAAAATATATATTAATACCAACACCTATTAGCTTACACCCACCACAAAATAGTTTAAAATGTATGGTTATTCAGCGCTAAAAGGCCTCTAAATTTTTAGAACATTTAATATGCAGAGCCACTAAACAAAAGTGGCTGGCATTTAATGACAACTATGGTAAGACTTTGCCTGTTTCATTTCCTGTTTTTCACTCAGCAGCTAAAATTCTATTTTAAAAGCATTTGAATGCAAGTAATCAATGCAAAAAGAAACCGTTAAATACACACAAAAAACCTAAACCCATAACTTTTTCACAGCCAACCTATAGACAATAACTGTATTTCCCTGAGTGTGGCTTAATATGAGTGTATTTTAATATATAGACATGTGTTTAATTTCAGGGTTCATTATTTTGCATTTAGAAAAACTGCAGAAGATGCACTCTGCATGAAGAGGTGGGTTAAGCAATGATGAGCTTTTGGACTTGGATCAACCGTTTCCTATGCTGCAGTATTCCATGGCACCTGATCTGATGAGTGTGGACTATGTCCTGTGTAAACACGATATCAGATTTACCGATTAAACTATTGAGACTACATTCTGACAGACCCTCCTCCATCTTAAATGCATGCTAAATATATTAAATATATGCTGTATGTGCTCTGTTCACTTGATATTGTGACTCAGTGACAATTTTTCCGATATTGCCACATGAAGTTACAATCTGATAAATTACCACAAACTTTTGTACAGTCATCTCTTGGCTTTTTTAACTCTTTGGGCCACTTTGCCCAAAGCCCAAGTTTGATCATCCAAACTACATATTTAAACGGCTTGCAGAGTGCCAGGTCTACTTTTTGAATTAGGAGTTTTAATATGAGACCATAAGCTCTGAAATTTTCCAAGAAATCCATACATTCCAGGAATTCAAACGAATATTGGATACAAGCATTTAAAAAAAAAAAAAAAAAAAAAAACTTTGGTAATTACAAGTTTGGGTAACAAAAATAACCCTAATGCTTAAATAGCATATTACAGGCAGTGGAAAGAACACTTGAAGGTAATAAGTTAGGTGTCATTTAAATTTAGCAAACAGCCCCAAAGATGCCATTTAAGTGTGACTTAACCTTGCTATTAAAATAAGGTTGTCAATTTCAGAATTCATAAAGGCTCTGTATTCATCTCCACATTTATTTTTATTAGAAAGTGTTACATACATGTCTGCCAACATCTGTCCACTGCATCCCAACACTTATTTAATATAAACTGAGGTGAAAAATTAACCAAACAAATTCATCAAGAACTTTGTAAGGAAATATTTTTAGTCACGTTTTCACAAAAGTGAAAAGGCCTTGCAATACGCTACTGACCATTTCTAACAATCTGAAAAGCTGTACATTTATCTTGGAGAACTACAGTATATACACTTGTGATCAGGAATTAACATGTGTTATCTCAATGCTTTCTTTATCAATGTCTATAAAACGATCAAACAGGATCTGATGTGCACTGTCGAAGCTCATTTTTATCTTATGCTAATTTCTACAACTCTTCCGTTTGGCAACTTAAAAAACAAATAGCAAAAAACAGAACACCCTCATTGCTGGGAGAAATAAAAAATACTGATACATAGCTTGTGAAAATACATAGTAATTTGTCATAGCCATGTTAAAAAGGTGCTCGGATAAACTAACTTCCAAGAAGCAGTTTGCTGTTGTTGGTGTCTGATGGGAAGAGGTCAGGCAGGGTGGTGGTGGACACTGGTCTCCCCAGGACCACCACAGGTCTGAGGTACTGAAGCTGCTTAATGGCCAGGTCCCCACACCCAGCCAGCGCTTTGTCCAGGATGGACTTCAAGTTTTGGACTGACGTGAAGTCCCCAGTCATAGCGTGGGGCTTCAGCAGTGGGGAATGAGTGCGTCTGCTGCGGGTGTGAGAGATTCCCAGCTGGTTGTTCTCTTTGACGGAACAACTGCGTCTGAAAGCGTCTCGCCGTTTCCCTGGTGGCATGCTTTTGTCTTTTGGGGAAGTGTCTTGTATGAACTTCAGGAATGAGGACTCGAAGCCCATAGGCTTATAGGCAGCGATGTCAAAAGAGCGTGAAGACGGGCTACCAGGCTGGGCGTCTTTTACGTTTGAGGGCTGTTCAGACAGTTCGTTTTTCCGTTTCAGTGGCTGGCGGACTGGAGGTGGAGTGGGACATGCAGCTGACCCGTTTAACATTTTACCACCATCTTTGATGCTTGACGCGTCTTGGAAGCTCTCTTCAGTAGTAAAGCGCAGCGAACATGGTGGTGAGAGGTCAACAGTGACTGGGCGGAGAAGAGGTTTGATTTTATCCAAGCTTAATCTCTCCTCCTGTTTCTGACTGTTCTGTGTTCCTGCTGCTGAGTCTTCAGCGTGACCACCTGTGCTCGGCTCACCATAAAGCACCTCATCTGCACCAACCAGCACCCCATTTCTCTCCACAGGTGGGAGCTCTTCCTCTTCCTCCTCTGGGAATCCCAGTGGATCCTGATTATCCTCATCCTGTGCTTCGGTTTTGATGGAGTGCAGGCTCATGGGTGCCTGCTGTCCCCCAGTGTTTTCTGGCTCTGCTTGGTACTCCATTTTGCGAACCCCATTAGGCGCACACGCCCCTGTGACAGTTGGCCTTGCCGACTTCCTTTGAATCAGCTCCTCAAGCTGCTCAGCATTAAAAACCAGCTTATCTTCATTATTTACGAGATCCTCTCGCCGCATGCGATGAACTCTCAGGTAGTGACGGTTCAAACTGTGCATGTAAGTGACCACAGAATCACAGTCCTGAACCATGCATGGATAGGCCACACGCAGGCAGCGGTCTTGGCACATCTGTAGTGCTTCTTCGTGAGATCTAAAGACAAAACGATTAAAAGAATTTCTTTTCTCTTTCTTTTTTTCCCCTGACACTTTCTTCTGCTCAAGACCCTCATTACCCATTTCTTCTGACTGGGCCGTCGCTTCAGGCATTGGACTCGAACCCTCAGCCTGTGTGGTGGGTGAACCAGGTTCTTCTTTCACAGGGCTCTGTGGTGTGACTATAAGCTTCTTTTGGCATCCAGTAACTGACTTTTTGTGAGTGCTTTGTAGACGTACAACCAATGAATCATAGTACTCACAGTGACGATAAAGCGTATGTTTTTTAAGTGCATCATCATGACTGAACACTCTTGTGCAGCCGTCGTATTTGCACCTTATCAGCTCAGGTGGTTGTGAGTGGTAATCGCGCGTGTGACGCACCAGGCTGCTTTTAAGGTGATAGGAGGCGCTACAGTTTGCAAAGTGACATTTGTATTGTGGCTGAGGTTCATCTGAGCTTGGCAGAGGCCTTTTCTTGGCGGGCTCTTTCCTGACTTCTGGACTGTGGTGCACATCAAAATCCTTTTCCAACAAGAGCTGAGAGCGGTTGTAATGATGCACTAACTGTAGGTGGCGCACAAGGCCTCCCTGAGTGGAAAAAGCTGCATCACAGTTTTTTGCCACACAATGAAATGGTTTACTGAACTTATCCAGTATGTAGCACAGATTACTTTTGGCTACCAAGCGTCTTGTCGTTCTGACCTGCTGTGTGGTCTTATCCTCGCTCTCTTCCTTCTGCTCGCTGTCTTCCTCTCTACTCTCTGCTTCATCTTCTCCTTCCTCTTCAGATGGGGAATGATTGTGAAAGTTTTGTCCATTTTCACTTATCGTAGTGGAGTTTTTTGTCTCATGTTGGCGCTGCAACATAGGCACCTCTTTGTTTTTCACGCTTAGGCCGTGGTTCGTCATGGACTGAGATGTTTGCTTTGTTTGAGATGCAACATCTTTGCTTCCATCGTACCGTACAGATCCACAGCTTATTTTGTCCACTAAAGACTCACTCAGGTTATGGATCTGAATATAATGAGTCCTCAACACATGCTTTTGTCTGTGACTCTTGGAACAAAGCTGACACACATAAGGCTTAAAAGCGGTGGTTTTCAAAGAGGTCAATCTTTTGGCTTGCTCAATAGTGCGGCCATGTTTGTTGTTATAGTGGCGCAGTAAACTGTAACTTTGGGCAGTCCTAAAGCCACAACCTTTCATCTCACAGATATATGGCTTTGCGGTAGCTAATGATTCAACATTGCATTCTTCATCCGTTTTTGATGCTTGTTCACTTTGGACTTTTACCTTTTCCTCAGGCAGATGTGGTCTCTTCTGAAGCAGTACAACAGGAGGCTTTGCCATAATTGCCTGATGAAGAGACATTTCTGATGGACTTGAGTCTGGGTTGGACTGAGGGGTCTCACTTGATGAAGAATTTAGGTCCAGTTTACTCAGCCCAATAAGAATTTCTTTCAGAGCATCATTTTTTGTCTGAAGGCCTAAAGAGCTTGTTTCATTGCTTTCCAGAGGGGTGGACGCCTTTGTTTCGTTGCCAGCTTCCACGGGCTGAAATGGAGTTGAGAGCTCATTTTCTCCCTTTTCCTCGCTGTCTGGCTCAGTTTCAGTCTTTATCCCTTTGGACTTAGAGCCCTGCTCTTTGTCATGTTTGTCTTCTTTGTTCTCCAGTTTAAGATGTTCTGGGTGAGCACATTTCAGATGTCTCTGGACATCTCTGGCTCTGGAAAAAGTCATTCCACACTTCTCAAAACCACAAGTGAACTTGCTTCCATCAAAACACACAGCCACCAAGGTCATTGTTGCTTTGGGCTCCTTGCAATCCGACTCATGCAAAGAGGAGGCACAGCTAACTGATGAAGAGTTCAGGACGTTTCCATTTACAGTGTCTTCTGAATCAACTGACTTATTAAGGCGGGCTGTTGCTTCTGTAACAGTCTTAAAAAGTTTCCGCTTTGCCTTCCTCTGAGCCTCAAAGTCATCTTCAGTAAAAGTTATGTTGTGTGTGGATAAATGTTTAATAAACTCCTTTTTGGATAAGTAGTATTTTTGACATTCACTGCTAGAGCAGGTAAATGCTGCGTCTCTGAAATGCTGTGCTTCATGGTGATATATCTGACCCAAGTCAGAGTAGGTGACATAGCAGCCTTTGAGCTCACACTGGTAGTTGAGCTGATAGCCATGGGTCTGCTTGTGTGTGACAAGTTCGTTGGAAGAACTAAACTGCGCACCACAACCTATAACCACACACGTGTATGGCCGATCACCATAGTGAACTCTTCTGTGTTTGCGGTGATGGTAAGCTGAGACAAAGTGACGTCTACAGAAGACACACTTCTCCCGTTTGTCTCGCATCTGATGAAAATATTTCACATTCTCATCACCTTTGTGCTCTGACTTTAAGTGGACATATAAGTACTTGGAATGTTTAAAAATCCGAGTACATCCAGTTCCTGGACACGGATACTCATCCCGGTTCTGAAGTTTGAAGTGCTGGTCGATGTAATCAAATGTTACATGCTCGTCATCATCTACACGCTTCTCTTTGACTGTTTTGGCTTGTTGCACGATGTGATGCAACACGTCTGGATCATGTGTGGATTTGTAATACAGCATTAAGGAAGGGTCGATGGTGATCTCACCGGGTTCAATATCATCCTCCTCATCTATCAGTTTTGGCACATCCTCTGTTTTAACGTTTCTGTCAAGATGTGTTTCACTGTGAATGTGTTTTTTAATGTGAGGAACGAGTTCCTTTCTGCTCTCAAACTTTTCCAAGCAAACAGGGCAGGGGTTGCTGTTGTTCTCTGAATGTCTTTTGGAGTGGTGAATGATTTGGGTGTCAGTGACTGACCTCTTACAAATCTGGCAGCAAAACTTTAGTTTCTTTGTGTCTGATTCTCCTTTGATTTCTGTTTGGTTAGTATGCGGCTTTTGATCCTGCTGCTCATCATCCTCAAGACCTCCATTTACCCTACTTTGGTGCTCAGATTCTACTTTTAATGTGATTCCCAGTAGGTCTTGATGTTTAAAGTTCTCTTGTTTGTCAACTGCCTCTTCCTCTTCCCCGTCTGACTCAGGCTTCAGCCCTAGAAGGGAGGTGCAGTGATACTTAAGAGTTTTCCAGTCCCAGAATTCAGGGTCAAAAGGCCAGTGTGCTTTCAGTGCTAGTAGCAACTCACAGCGAAGTGAGTTGGGAATAACCTCGCTTTCCTGGTCATACTTTTGGTCGGGGCGTTGGTAGAGCTCTTCAAGACGGCTGTAGGCTTCTTGGATCGGGCCAAGGAGGAATTCTGTGAGCTGGCAGGCACGCAACACTTCAAGGTCGTCTGGAAGAAGGCAGGACACTGTCTTACAGACAGAGATCCTTGTTTCTGAGTCATCTTGCTTTGGAAGTTGAAGGGCTTTGACAGAAAGTTCTACTGAAGCAGGTATACTCAGTTCCTCTGCCTGAAAAGATAGTGACATAATACCATTAAAAAATGCTTGTTCTTGTTCTTTTACATTATTTTTAGTACTTAGTTTTATTTTTTGGTCTGATTACTGTACATAGAGAGCAAAGATTCACCAGAGTCAAATTCCTTGTTTGCGTGTTCAAACTTGGCCAATAAAGTTGATTCTGATTCTGAAAATAGCAAACTGGCCCGACATACAGTTGTCATTTTAAGTGTCTTGTATCTTAAAAGATTCTGATGAGATTCAAGACAATTTCCTCAGCCACATATCTGCATCTTTGTTGGCCAGATAACAATCCTGATTACATCGTCTATCTAAACTTGACAACCTTTGCATTCTAAGGCTACATGCAAATGGGGGCTCATCCTCCTCTAGACCAGAAGGAGGAAGTAATGCACCTAAAGCTGTTTGTGCCAAAATACCAGAAGATGAATATTTTCTGCACTTTGACAGAATGACTGTTCCCACTCACCTCTGTCTGAATCACACGGACCAGGTAAAGCAAATGGTGGACTGTTTTGGCAATGGCTCCAAGCTGAAGGCATCGTTCCAGAAGAGATACCAATGAGGGGTCAAGTCTCCTCTGAAGCTTACTCCACAATAGAGTCAACTCCCTTTTAATAAAAAAGACAAGATGATTTACACACACTTGAATCTCTAAATACAACAGCAATAACATAAAAAAACAAGAAAACCCAACATATTTGATCAAAGATCTATGATTTAGACATCTAGTTTCAAAACCATAATCACTCTGACTGGACTGCAGTTCAACATTCAATCCATCCAAAACACAGACTACTCACCAGGAGCAGTAAAGACTCTGCTGCTGTAGCTGCTGTGTCAGGAAAGTTGTGCACAGGATGAAGGCTGTATTCTCCTCCCCCTCTGTTTCCAAATTACATGTGATCTCCAGTACATCTTTACAGTCCAGTCTGGATATCTGCCAGAGAATAAACATAATGCAGACTGCTTAGAAAGCAACACAACAGAAAACACATCACTAGTCAGTCACTTTTCAACTTAGAACTGGGAAACCACACATGGAATAATATTTATAATAATATAATAATATTTCTATCCTCTGGTGAAATATGAACCCATTTCACTTCATGGACAGTTGCTGTAGAAGAAAATTAGGGTTGAAAGTTCTGTCATCAACATGAACCCAAGACCCACCAGCAAGTAAGCATTGTATTGTATGACACATGTTATGCAACCGTCTTGCCAACATTTTTGATTATAACCAGGAACCCTATATCACACATCATACACTACTACAAGGATAGTGTGATAAAATATAGCACAGATGATGACAGGACTTTCTAACATTATTCAGGAAAACACAATTTACCCTTATTTTGCATTTCTAAGATGAAAACCTATGAGGAATTAAGAAAACACCCTTGATTCAATGTGCTAATGGTAATGGAAGAACATTATGACTCCAAGACATCAGACAATATTCCTCAATTGCTGTAGAGGGACTGATTCAACAGCGCTGACAGGTTTTCAAACAACAACATACCAAGAATAGGTGGACAAATGGGGACAGACGGCATTACAGAGGCAGAACCATACAAAGAGAAGATGTGTCAGTAGGTAAAATGAATATGTGAGAACATGGCTAAGCACTGCAGAATATTAAATAATTTGATTAATTGCACTTTCTTGTTCTTTTCTAGTGTAGTAGAGCATAGAATAGAATTTTCTTACACACATCATGCAAATCATGCATTCCATTACAATTTTTTTTTTTAATTGTTGCACCAGCTGATCAGGTTTTTCCTGTAAGATTTTGTAAGAGGATAACAGCCTTACTGGTGGTGCTCGTCTTTTGTTGCCATCGCTCATAGAGCCTTAGTAAGTGGGGAAGGGCGCATAGTTCTATCAAAACTAGTTGTAAGCTATTTTTGTTGGGGGTTCTTGTAGGTACTGAGAATGCACTCTAGCTACACCAGTAGTTGTGTGACTGTTGTATAAAAAGAAAAGAAATTCTGTATGAATTACTGACAACACACTCTCCTTACGATCAAAAAAGACAAACTTGTGAATTACACACACTCTACTTATCTGGTGAAACAACAGATTCACTGTGAAATACCAATCAGCATCTAAAAAAAAAAAAACTGTACAGGGTGCTAACCATAACTATGTATTGCTTGAAATGAAATAAAAAATCCAGACAATAAATAATTACTATCAAGAGGACTTCTGTATTAATCTAGGCTGCATTCGTATTCTATTTAAAAAGGTAACATATTGCTTAATATGCAGCATGTATAATATTCATCCAAAAACTGAAAATAGGCCACAAATTTTCCATCTTGCACAAGCTCAAGTCTTCAAACTGAACGTCTGAGAACTGAAAGCTCAATTTGCATGTGAATTTGGGGGCTCTATTTTTAGAAACGGTGCAGATAAACTTTATAAATAGGTACATTTTTTATATTTTTTATGAAAAGGTTTCACTGGCAAATATGTCCCCATTTTCATTTACCCGCTAATATGATTTCTATACTGCATGAAAAGAGAAAAATGCTGTGTGTTTGAGAGTGTCTGTGGTTGTGTGACTGAACACAAAGAATAGAGGCTGTTTATCTGTCTTTGAAAGCTCTGGGAGACCTTGGCCTGCTGTGATCCCCTTAATTTAGCATCCATAACTATCATGGTTATATCAGTCAGTGTCATGCTAACTTTAATTCTTTGTATCTGCCTTTTAACAGGTTGGTGTGGCAAAAAATGAAAGTAGGCCAAATGTACTAAAAGAGGATGCTGACAGCTGAAAATCTGACATATCCCCATGCCAGTGCACAAAGACAACGTGTTGTAATACCTCCATTATGGCTTCTTCATTGGGCAGCAGGTGACAAAGCAGGGAGACGTATGTTTGACGAAACGTAGCCTGGTTAGAAATAAAGCTGCATTCAGTGCAGGCTTTGGCCAACACCCCGGCCTTGGCAACTTCGCCCATCTTCTCCAAATGTTTCACCCGCATCTCCATGAAGCCCTCGCCCTCCAAGCTGATGTATGCATCAACTAAAGGGAAAATTCAAACAAAATCTGAGTAGTAAACCACCAATAAAGGCTAACGTTGAAATAAGCCTGTGCTGTCAGCTTAAAATGAAAGAACCTAGATAAACTGAATAGTAAACTAGATCCTTACCTTCCTCTGTGTTGGTGGGTTGGCCTGTAAGGAGAGAATTCAGGACCGGGTTGCTCCACGCTCCTCCCTCTCCTGTGATCTGAAGTAAAGCTTGGAGGTCTGTGCTTCCATACTGTAACAGGGTATCGTGGGCAATCTGCAAACAAAAAACAAAAAGATTACCTCTAAATGCAATAAATGAAAGTATCTGTTCTGCACCTTCTTGAAAATTAGACTTGAAATTACCTCCTCAAAAATTCTAATAAATTCAGATGTATTTTTTCTACACAGAAGCAGCAGTGATGGTGTTTTACTACTGTCATGAGATAATGAGTTTTACAAATCAAAACTCAACTCAAAAGGCCATTAGTTCATATTAGAACATAAGTGACTTCAAATTAATAATTTATCTATTTTAAACAAAGCAAAGCATTTGTCATTTGAACACAACTGTTCATATCTGAAAAGAGACTTAATGACAGCTCAGCACAAGCTGCCAGTATATAATTACTTTTCCTTTCCTGACAACAACTCCGGCTGACAAAAATGAAACATTTTCTTATTTGAAACGACATCAAACATTGTCATTCTTACAATACAACACACTGTGGTTAATATGTTGGAATGACTTAGCTGGGCACAATCTAACAGCAGAGACGTTTACTTTTTTAAAACCTATATTCAATTCTACATCTATCTGGAACTGCACTGTGGTAATAAGTTCCCATGACTCTTCGTAGTATATCCCATTTTTGCTCAGCTTGGACATATTGAATCAATTTAACAGGGTGCACTGCCAACTCTTCAGTGCACATTTGCCACAGAAAATGAAGTCTATAGTCCTGCGAAGAACCCCATGAGACTGAAACACTCATTATCTGGGAACAAAATTGTTCAAAGATTACTTTTCCTAGTGTTTTATCTTTCAATCCTTTGAGATAAAAACTACTTCAAGCCAGTTTTTCCACATTTATGCGTACATTTGCTTCATATTCAAGTACACCTTTGACAACCATTGAGGATATAAATGCTGGTGGTTTAGCTTCAACAAGGGGGAAACAAAAATTGCTGTAGTGGTTATACCACTTGGAGGCTTCTATTCTCAGGTCCCTCTATTAGACCCACAGCACTTGAGAGTCAAGAGTCAAGTCCCACAATTATTTCTCACAAACACACAACGGAATCTTATGCTAAAGTAATTTTTGACCCAAGTCTTTCCAGTTTTTGTTCTTCAGCAAACAATGTCTTTAAAAAGGTCCTCTACCTGAACAGAGTGGTGGAATTGAACCCAGGCTTCATAAGGAATTTCATTCTCAGGCACTGACAGCAACAGTTCAAAACAGCTCCTAGAAGAAAGAAAAACAGGATGATGTTTTCATTAATCTATGATCAAACCCAACAAAACAGAGCTTGCACAAGTTAATCCAAGCTCCCCACATTATTAATAAAACTATAATATCTGTCATCAATGTCATCTTGTCACGTGTCACATCTTCATACATTAAGCATTGTCAAAAGGCTTGTTTGAAACAGTGGTGAAATGTTTTTGAGGTAGGCTCTACCACACATAGTTTTTGCATCTGCCAGCAGTTAAATTTAACTTTCAAATAAGACTTATTCTTCAGCTGAAAACACTGAAACAGCTCCCTTCCTTCACCTACGATCAAATCAAAACTGACTGGAGGTGTAGTGTGGGCTCAGCAATTAAAAGAATGAGACATTATGAATCTCTGATCGACATAATTCAAGTCTTGTCAGTATGTCAGTAAATTTCTTCAGACAGGTTGTCATTTGCAGCATAAGCCCTTTAATGCACCTGCAAGAATGAATCACATCTAATCCCAAATAACAACCACTCAGTGTCAGTCCATTTGTGCTTGTGGCCTTGATATGGATTAATTTACGGCTGAGTTCTGAGAGTTGGAATTGTTACTACTGATGAAAACATCAACGCTACAGCCTCAAGAGGCAGCGAGTGCAAGAAAGAGTCAGTGTGCTTTTTCAGACTACTTATAATATGAAACATACAAGAGATGTGCTTACCTTGATTTTCTATGTAAGCAAATGAATGCCTCTATTGAGTTTATTAAATGAATTCCACTCAAGGGTCGTACGTTTTCTATTTACATTTAGGTGTAAATGTCTAATATGTGGTTCACATAGAGGACAGAGTCTTTAGAGATGAAAGTGAATTAAGCAGGTGATATGAATGACATGACATGATGTCACATTAATGTGGCCGACTGTCATTTTAGATTAAACAAAACAAAACAAAACAAAACAGAAAATGACCATTAAAAGCATCTTTTAATCCACAAAGCAATATGGCACCTTCAGAGGAATATCATCTCAAAGCCAGACGATATTTTGTTTTTAGAGGATTTAAGACAGGATAACACCTATAGACACACCTGAGCATGAGACAGTATTTGTTGAACCAGTCAGCAAACTATATATAGGGGGTTAGAGGACAATGGCACTCACTGTCGGTCAAATATCCACAAATTATTTCAACAAGATGTCATAGATTAAAAAATTAAGCACAATGTTGCAACTGCATGATGTATTTTGGCCTCAAAGATAATGAATTAGTGGAAAGTCTAAGCAATAACCCACATTTCCAGAACATTCACCATGCCTTTCAGACTTACAACTCAAAGACAAACGAAGACTACACTAGATTTGCCTTTGCCCAGTCAGACATAGGAAAGGTGCATAATGATATCTGAGTGATGAATACAACTGTCAATCATCAGCAGGGCTGCACAATCACCTGTCATTAACCTCTATATTGGTTCATTTTATCAGACAATGTAACATTCATAAAATGATACACATATCTGCAGCAAAAGCTTGGCTCTCCTGAAGACACTTCTCCCTCCCTCCTTCTCTTTGTGTCTTTATCTCTAATTGCACACACACAAAAATGCTGTGCATAAGCTAAGACGGAATAAATGAAATGCAGAACTGAAATTGAAATTAAAATGGAGTCTGGCAGAAATAGACCTAACAAGTAAAAATAGATTGGAGAAAAGAGCCGAGGTCAAATGTGCCACACCGACCCAGTGGACACACAAACAGAATCTAGCAGTAGCAGCAGCATATGGAGAATGGAGATATAGGGTTGCGTTAGATTGCACAGCACACTTGTCAGGATTGGCAGATGGAGAGGCGAGCGCAAATGGGTGTGTTGTGTGCAGTTACTTGTGCTGATTAATGGTAATTATAACCAACTGGAAAATATACAAAAAACAATCAGCGTTGGCGTCTTCATCTGTCAATAGTTGATCTGACTGCCAATCAGCACAAGTCTGCTGATAAAAAATGAATTAGGACTATATTAGGCAAGATGCAAACATCACGGACATAAATAATTGACAGTGACCTTACTATTACCCAGAGTTCATATAGTGACCAATAAGAGGTCCTCAACACAAACTGCTAAATGTGCAAACAAATAAACTCACTTGATTCAAAGATTAAATAAGTGCATGAACCAAAGTTTATCCCAAGTTTCTGATGATCTGTAAAAACTTTTTGGGATACATTAGAAGTGAGAGGTGTCAAACTGGGAACTAATTATACCAGACTGCATTGCATTATACTGTATTGTGCTTTTATGAGCCAGGATTTCAGTTTTCTAACCTACATTTTGGGCATTCAGTTCCATTTACTCCATTTCTGACCCACTTGTGGACATTTCAGTCATTGTAGGGTTTGACAAGCATATGTGCACTTCTTCTGTGAGCTGGCAATTTGTTTTTTATTTTGTTATACTTTATAAAATCCATATATAAATTCCTTTGGTTTCTTTGTGAGACACTTGTGTTTATGGGTGGTGAGAATGTGTTGCATCTCAAAATGTACACTTTCACTGAAGTGTATTTCGATACTCACAAAGCTAGTCTCTTCAAAACAAGGGCCACTCTGTCGGACTCTGCAGTGAGGTGGGATCGGGCTGCAGCAAAGCAGTTTATGGACAGGCAGTAGACCTCCAGAAGAGGCAGACCATGCTCCATGGAGTTCCTGCTCCCAGCATAGTGCATCAGTGCCTGTAAACACACACAGGCACCACAAAATGTAAATAAAATGAAGATAGGGGAAGTCATGAAAACACTGTAAATGCATGCAAAAACCATGACAAGGAGTAGATATCAGATAGGAGACAGATGTCTGGATAAACAGGGGCTTTCCACCTGGGGGAGATACTAGTCTATACCTGATTGATCCCCGCTGACACCATGTCTGGTGTGAGCTGCTCCTGATTGGGCCTGAAGGGACCTGATTGTACCACATATGACAGGCCTAAATCTGACTCTAGGAAGGACACATTTATTATACTGTGATAACTTTTGACATTATTTTTCATGCCTAAATATTAACATTTAACAGCTAAAAGGATGCACTCACCTAAACGTGTTTTTGTCATGGCTGTAAGCTTAATTCCATACTGTTACTGATGACATGAAACTATACCTGAGAGAAAACAGGTCTGCTCTGTTCATTCTTTACATTTGTCAGAGCACAATGCCTTTTTTTTTTTTTTTTTTAGTAAATATTGTCAGCTAACACCAGGCTTAGAGAAATCATATCTCAACCAATCTGTCACCTGTATGTAGGTGTCAGCCGTTCACATGAAGTCATCCTAGCACTACGAACATCCCAGGAGTCTCATTTGCCAACCAGTGAGAACCTGGCTGGTTGCTGCTTGTGTCCACAGGGGCACCAAATTAATCCCCCTCTGTCTAAATACGGCACCCTCTCAAAAGGAACCAAGAATAAAGTCTCGACCCCAGAGATCTACATCAGTGGACTAATTACATCTGGGATACTTCCGACTGGAACTGAGAGTCACTTACAATTGTTCTCTATTTAATAGCAACTTAAAAAACACTGAGGTTACTCAGAAAGGAAAAGAAACAACCTACTGTTTTTCTACCCCAAGTAGTACTTCTTACATACCCTTATATATATATATTGATTAATCCTCCACTCCATACTGGCTGTGAGGAAGTTTATTTAGAGCTTGATTTCAAGGTAAGACTTCTGATCTGTGCAAAAATGGCTTTTTAGGATTTTACATTTACTGACACAATTCCCTAATTGTGGTACAATTTCTCACCTGAACAAGCAATGTCAAACTAAATACTGTAACCTGTAGGAGATGGGTTTATTGAGACTTTCCGTGGACATACAGGCAACTGAGTACAGTTAAAATACAGACTTTAATAAAGCAGTTTCACATTTTGCTTCCCCAAATATGAATGCTATATTTGTATATGGATTGCACTCTATTGCATTTAATCATCTCCATTGCTGATAAGAGAAAAATACAACATAACAGGTGCACCCATTACCAGTCCAGTTTGAAAAATACCTGATTGCAAAATTTGACACTGTCACCACTGATAGCAAATGGATTATTTGACAGGTACAGAATAAGCCTGTCTATTTAAGATGAGCAAAGTGCATATACTAGTCTGTAATGGCACCAACTAGCTCAAATATTTGGATAAACATACCGCGATGCCGCCCCGCCCCGCATGCATGCAGTAATGCAAGATGTGCAAATTATGGCAATGTCATGTGGGTGAAAACATCTGCTGTAGATTTCCTGCTGTAACAGTACGTTTGCATTCTGAAATAAGACGAAGTTAAACGAGAAAATCAGTGAAAGTAATGCGACCTTACCGTAATAACTTGAACCTGCACACAGGGAACATATCACTCAGCTGCCAACGTTAGCTCAATGTTGCTGAGATGTTTTGACGTGAAATGAATGCATACGCGAGTATTTGTACAAAAATCCACTGTGCATTTGTTTCCTGTGTGTATTTCAAACCTAAACCTGTCCGTGTAGCTAGCTGGCGGACAGCCGTCGCAGATGAATTTAGCTTGCGGGCTGCGAGAAAAACAATCCTGGGTGAGCTAACGTCAGGCTAATGCTAGCTTCGATGTTGCATGTACACATTACCTGGCAGAAGTTGTCGCAGTACTCCGTGGAGGACTCCACAGATATTTCTTGTTGCCTGAGTACGTCCTCGAAAGCTCTCAGCGTGGCCAGTAGCGTTTCCATTGCAACCAGAGTGTCCTCGGCCGTGTCCAGGGCCCGGTCGCTCCATTCGTGCTCTGGTTCGACATTATTCTCCGCCATCTTCGCTCTCCGCCACGGCGCGTATGCAGTGCAGCCTTACGCCGCCTTCACTTGCTGTCGGAATATTTAAATATGTCAGCTGAACTTCACCTGAATGACCCCAAAACACGACACTGGGGAAGCGGTCGACTAGATGAGCTGTGGTGTGAAGTTTGTTGGCATTATTATTCGCAGGTTGTTGTTTTTGGCGTCTTAGAAGTACACTCTTAGAGGTAGAAGAGCCTCAAGGAACCTTTTGGGGTTCCTCCCCTTTGCCACTGTGGAGGGACCTTTGGAGTTTGAACTGGTTCTTTAAAGAACCCTTCAGAAAGGTTCTTCAGTGAACTATTTGTGGGGTTTGAGATTTCATGTTGAAGTCATTAGTATTATTAGTTGGGCAACAGAAAATCCTGCAGCATATGTCCTCACAATAATAGTAGGATTGGTGGTCATTAGAAACTCTAGACAACCTGAAATTACTGTGTACACTATTAAGAAGCACATTTTTTACTATATAAACAATAATAAAGTTAAAATTGTCTGGACTAAAGTTTCAGAACATGGAAATATTGAGTTAACTGTTATGTGGGATGAGGAAATGAAGCACATGTTGCTGGAAATTGAGAAATATTGAATATTCTTGTTTTAAAAAAAAGAAGAAGAGCAAAACAATTGTTTATCAAATTTATTAATTTTCTGTCAGTCAACTATTCCAGTGGTTTGAGTCCCTTTTAAACTAAAAACAAACAAACAAATTATCTTACAATGTTAATTCAGAGTAATTGTTTCCTAGGGGTCAGCCAATGTGGGGTTTTTTTGGATCCTGATATTGATTATTAGTCTTCAAGGAGACCGATAACCAGTATATAGAACCAAAATGCCTTTGCTTAATATTTATTGTTTATTTAATAATTATTAGTGTGCATCCAACATTTTTTCTATGTTACTGCAGAATTTTCTAAATACACTTGATAGACTTTTTCCCATTTAGTTAAATAGGAAGCTTTGCATTAGTGTTGAGAGTCATTTGCACACACATATGTCAACAGAAAGTCAAGATCCTAATTTTCTCAAATATACAACACCAGTCTCTAAAACTTGCATTCAGTAACATCTTCAATATTATATAAGCGTAGTTGTTTTACGGTGACGCAATGGCGTAGCTCCAATTTGGGTCCTTGCAATGGAAAAGCAAACAGGTTCTTAGGAGGAACAACATTTGAACCAACTAAGCACTAGCACCAGCACCAAACTAGCCCCTGGTTCTTCTTGGTGGAAAAGGGGTATGACAGAGCCAGGATCAGGGAGGGCAGCCATCTGCCTCAACCAGTTAGGGTGAGGGTGAGGATAAGGGGGTGGGGGATTGGTTGGAGTGGGGATAGCAGGATAGCAGATGGAGAACAGACAAACAATAAAAACAAAACAATGAACATCTTGGAAGTCAGTGAGGCCAGCGACTGCAGATCAGAGACGTATAGCTCCAGATCAAAAGATACCTGCAGAGAGGGCAAAACACAGAACTTCGGGAAAGACACAAAGACGCAAGAGGAAAGATTTAAACCTAATCTTAAAAGTAGAGAGGGTGTCTGGGAGCTGATTCCACACCAGAGGAGCCTGATAACTGAAGGCTCTGCCTCCCATTATACTTCTGGAAACTCTAAGAACCACGACTTATCCTGCAGTCTGAGAGCAAAGGGCTCTGTTAGGAAGATATGGTACAATAAGGTCTTTAAGATAAGATGGAACTGAGTCATTAAGAGTTTGGCTACAGCCTTTTGGATCAGCAGAAGATTTCTGAGAATTTTTTTTGGGACATCCTGATAAAAAGGAGGTTCAATAGTCCAACCTAGATGTCACAAATGCATGCACTAGAGGTCCAGAATTTAATGCCAAAGAAGCCCTAAAACAATCCCTTAGTATGCTTTCTAATTGTTAGTGATGAAAGAACTTGCCACTTGTTTTAAATTTGAATAAAAAACTGCCTTTTAACACAGCAGCATTGTTCTTCCTCAATCATTAACACTGTTGACCCTTCCACTTTCAAGATCAAATTAAAAACACACCTGTTCTGCATTGCCTTCAACCTGTCACCTCACTAATCTATGCATATCACATTATTTACATAACTTTAACTATGTATGTATTTTTGCTTTTTCAACTGTGTTTGTTCTGTTTTCTTTTGTTTGATTTATTCTGTATACTTGTATTTGTTTTTAACGTGTAAAGCGTCTTTGAGTTTTTGAAAAGCGCTCTATAAATAAAATGTATTATTATTATTATTATTAGCTATTAAATGAACCAAACTTATTATATACATGTTAATGAAATTTTGCAATGTACCCAATTACAATATAACAAAGTTTAAAAAAATAAAATGAATAAAACAAATGTAGAGATAAATTACTACACCTAACTCTACAAAAGTATCCTCCAGAATCCCTTTTTGTGTTATTAGAGTTTCCTCCAGCTACCTGTTGTCTGAATTGAATGCCCCCAGAGTTCCGAGAGGCTCTCCAGATTCTAAGAGAGTAGGAGAGCCTTGGGGCAAAACTACATTTTAAACATGTATAGAATGCTCTCTTAGAATCTGGAGAGCCCCAAGGAACTCTGGGGGTATTCAATGAAACTTACTTGCTTTGGGGGGTTTCTGGAAGAACCTTTAACAACTCAATTCAGAGAAGAGGTTGCTGGAGGAAGCTCTAATAACTCAAAAAGGGGTTTCTAGGGGAACCTTATTAAATGTAAATGTGTACATTGCAATATTTCAACATATAGAATCAGCTGGGTTCATTTATAGATAAAAGACTAACATGGCTAACACTATTATAATGCTGTATTTTTGTCCAATGTTAAAAAATGTTTATATTTAAACAATATACAGAATCTATAAGATTTTTACGCAGACCTGAGATCTGAAACACAAAGTGGAGACTTTATTTTGTTTTTTTTAATCACTACCATTTTAACAACATATTAAGGAATTATTTTAAGTTATAGTTTTTTGGCAGTAAGTTATGGAGCTATTTTGAACAGTACTGTAAGTTTTAAAGATTGGTTTTGCATATTTGGGCAAATTAGTGAGAGAATTGTGTGTAAATTGCTCCTAATAGTAATGGTAAACGGTCTATTTGCCGAAATTTCCATTTTATTTAGCAACATCTACAATATTGTCTAATATTTTTCTTACATTTGGGGGTCAAAAACAACATCATAATAATAATGGAACCCAAAACCTGACAAAACTGTTCTTGGAAAAACCTTTCTGAGGGTTTCTCAATTAACTAGCAGCTCAAAAGGTTTGCCAAAGTTGTTATACTACTGAGACTGTTTAATCAGTTTGGTTAATTTAATGAAAAGATCTCAATATTTACATTATATACAGACAGTATGACTACTCTGATGGAATTCAAAGCAAAAAACTTGGAGGTCAGAATCAGTGTTTTCATCACATTTTTTTGGCATTCAATTATCAGTTTTGAATGATGTTGGACATATTATTGTAAGTTTAAGTGATTGCTTTCTTATATTTGTGCGAACTGACGGTCTGCCAACTAAATTACATGTAAATGACTCTTGACATTAGAGCCAAGGTCCCTATTTGCCTGAAGGTAAAACCAGTCTCTCCGTTTTATTTAGGAAACATGCACACTATTGTTTAACATTTTTTCTTATGCTTGAGTGTAAAAAAAACATTCCACTACAATAAAGTTAATAGTAAGAATAAAATGGTACCCCAATCCTCACTAAATGATCCACTGAAGAACCTTTCTGAAGGCTTCTTTGAGTAACTTCTGTTGCAGGGGTTTCCTAAACAAACCATTTTGAACTCACAAGGCTCTTTTTTCTAAGTGTGTATTATTTGGTCTCCTAGCAATAAGGGACCTTCAGGGAACGCAGGCTGAAGGTTTCTATTTGCTGGGCTGCAAATTAATTCACTTAGCCTGAATGTGAATGTTAGAGGTGTGTGCATTTTTCATTTTTTCCTATTATACCGGTCCATCCTGGAGTGTACAAACAGATTTTAAGACAGAAACCATAGTTAAAGGTTTCCTTTGTGACCCTCAACTGAGGTGCCAAAGAAACTAGAAAGATTCAAAGAGTGACATACCTGACTGATCCACTTACACTGGAGCAGAAAAGTAATGGATAAGCTCCTACACAATTCATTTTGAGCGAAAACACAATTCAACTTTGAAACTGAGGCCACATTTTTCACGTATTTTGTTGTATGTGCTTAATTACAGTGACTGATAATTTGATTTAGTAGAGACACATAAAGATCAAGCTCAGGAAAACATCCAATTTTACATATTTGTCTGTCATTTTATCAATAATGTTCTTTTTTAATGGATTCCTATTTTTCTTTATTCCTACAGCCTTTTTTTTATCAATGGCATTTGTCGCCCCCTACAGGTCAACAGCTGTATTTAACTCTTCTGTTGACCCGGAAGTGCATGTGACTTCTCTCAGCTACACGTGTGGAAGGTAAGCAAAACCTAAAAACACATCTAAGAAGGATTATTAGACGTATATCTGCTTTATTACCGATATATTTGGTTGGATACAAATGTTTTTACTGCGTAAGACTTGATGCGGAAGCAGTGAAACGGAATCGTTTTCATTATTCAGCCACAGATCCCGGTGATCACTAGAGTCGTGCCAAAAAGTGATACAATTATCTTGACGTCTGTGCATTTACCTGCTCTATGTCCTGGATTATAACCGATCCAGTTCTTTTTACCGGCTGAAATAGACTTAAAGGACCAACTGAACTCTCATAATGCAGTGTTCCACTTGTATAAAGTGACTGCAGCCCCTACAATGTGACTGAAATGTTTTAAATGCATCAAAATGACGATATCACATTTATGAAGGTTATGTTTTTAAAGATTGCAGATCATAGGATAATTGAAAAGAGATAATGTCTTTATTTTAGATATAAATTCCATCCATAAATCATGTTAACTTCAGGATATTAGACACACATAGCCTAAACGTCAGAGACAGTGTTATGGTACTGCCTATTATCATCCTAAATGTATTGCCTCATAACGTTATAATTGCAGACATTTATATGGTCACAATTATCTGGTTACAGTAAATGTTAAATTTACACAAAGGCATCACTCATACTGGTACCACATACATAAATGTCTGTATATTTGTGCATTCTGACTGTTTGATCCAGATGAAAACAGCTGTAGACTTATGAAAACTCACTGTCCAACTTTAACAAAAGGCGTGTAGTCAGTTTTTGGAACAACACGAGAATTACGTTTCCTTATTCTACTTGTCTGGACACAACTTATCAATAATCTCTTTATCTGCGCACCTTATCTGCATCACTTATCACTTTATCAACCACTTGCACTATGACTGTAAGCCTGCACTGCTAATACTGACATTGTTTATTATAGTATGTTTATTTTTATTTTATTTCTTATTGTTTATATTTTCTGCCCCCTAAAGTTTTGGCAATCACTGTAATTGTTTG
>OMNN01097501.1:0-13328 GCA_900302755.1 Chromis chromis
CCTTATCTGGTCCAAAATGCTCTGAACATTGGACATGGACAAGAGGACCTCTCAGGGTGTCCTATGGGGTCTGGCACCAGGACGTTGGCAGTGGATCCTTTGGGTCCTCTGGCTTGTGCAGTGGGGCCTCTGTCAATCCAACTTGTTCCACTGCATCCTGTTGATGCTTGATCAGAATGGGGTCTAGGAAGTTTGGAGGTCAAATCAACATGTTGGGCCATTGTCATGTTCCTCAAGATGTTCCTGATGGTTTGATGTCTTTGCCATGTGGTGGGGTGCATTTTCCTGCAGGGGTAGGCCAGTGATATTTGGGATTTCCATTTCATGAGGGAGTGTGCTTGGTCTGGGACAATGTTTCTTTGGGTGTCTAAGTCTCATCAACACGGATGTTAAAATCCAAGGTTTTCCAGCAGAACACCACATAGTACCAATATGATCAATGTTATTCACTTCACCTGTCAGTGGTCATGTCAATGCTGTGGCTGATCGGTGTATATTTTCAAACATCAAATTGGAAGCAGGGTCAGCATTCTAATATTTGCTAATTAGCACTAAACGCAGGTGAAGCTGATGGAAATGTCTTTACTTTTGCTTGTAAGTCGGAGATATTTTGTCATATATCAAATATATCAAAATATATTGAGCACAGGAAGGTTTGAACTGATGATAGCACCAAAGAAAAAACCCTGAAATCAGCAAAGTTACCGTCGCTCATCCCCTGGGGAACATGAATGTCTGCACAAGCTTTCATGGATATCTATCCGATCGCTGTTTAGATGAAACAAAAGTGGTGGCTCGACGGACCAACAAAACATTGCCACCGCTAGACTGCAAGTGTGGCTAAAACACCCTAAAACCTTTAAATGCATATAAATGTATACACAGCTCTCTACACACAATGTTGTGTTCCTTTAAATTATGGAAATGTATTCTTATGTGAACATACAGACAGTTTCTCTGCTAAAAATAGCAGGCGACACATGTATCAGGTAGTTCACTTGCATCGCCATGTGAGAGTGTGTGAAGCCACCACACAGCCAGTTGCAGCACATCTGTATCCGAAAAAATCCTGTCAGTAATCCTGCTGCTTTTTTACATAACAGTGGGGGGGATTAGAGCTATTATGTAGTGTTTTAATGAGATTTCGTTCCTCCTCTCCTCACTTGCTCTCGCGGTCCTTTTATGAGGATGATGGGAATCCGTTATGGAAGGTACTCAAATATCCTCCTGAATAATTAGTGGAACTTGTGCATAAAGTCCAGATTGCCTTTGTTACATGTGTTTATTTAATGGCCACCCCTTTGGACAAAGCATTTTTAATTGCCGAGTGATAAAACAGTGGGCTCTAAATGGATGCTGACATCATTTAAATATCTGATACTTTACCTTTCTAACTTAAAAAGAACACATCTCTGCTCGGCTCATCTTTTTCATCTGACTTCCTCTTCATCCAACCAGCATGAGCTGCAATGCATAATGATAAAAAAGTCCACAGGCTGTCAGTCTGACTGTCTAGACCTCAATGCCTTTTTTTTTTCTGTGCAAAGAGAGCGGGTCCAAAGTGACCCCCAAGCCACGAGAAGAAGAGAAGGAAAGTGGCTAAATTTTGTATTTTCTGCTCAATTTAGCATCAAACAGGCGCAGCGTGGCTATCTGCCGTGGAAAATCGCAATGCATGAGCTTCACAAAATGGGGAATGAATGGGTAAACAGGGGCCCAGCTGGTGTCCAAATGTGTAATATTTATGGCATCATTTGAGCTTAAATTTGCAGCTTAAATATCCAGTAATTTATAGTTGGAAATGGGTGACAATACATACATTTTTGGTAGAATTGATCCGTCATTTAAAAGAGCAAACAAACTGAACCAAAAAACGATGACTTTTTCAGACGCTCTGCTTCACTGGCCCAGTGAAACTCCCATCAGCACTCCATCATTAGGAGCTGATGGTATCTCAGGTGTCTTGATTCCAGCGCTGAGATGTCACCACATCGCCATGTAATTTAGCATTGTCCCAGGGCTGCTCGACTGGATCGGACAAAGGCTAAGTATGACTGATGAAACGAGGAACGCTTCCATATTTAGGTTTTATGTGCTCGGCCATGAATTAGTTTGTTTCACATCCATCACAATTCTCCATAGAAGCCAAAACTACTCCACTCGGGCCATAACTAATGAGATATATGTGCCACTCCAACCCAGTGTACCAGACAGTGAGTGTACTTCAGTGTAACGTCAGTGCCCTTCCAGCTCTAATGCTACAGTGGGACTTCAATTATATATCTATGAATGTCAAACATATTCTTCCCATCTTCCTCCTGAATTCCCATCATCCCGACTGCAGCCCGAGGGGAAGACCAATCATACATATAAAAGCATTTTCATTCTGATGCTGTCAAGGTGACCTCTCTACAGCTGTACACTCAAAAACAATCCCAGTGTGTCTTCATCCGAGGGGCACGCCACTAAATTTTCAACTCAATCTCGCCCCACTTACAGGCACGACAGCTTAGCTAAGGGACTTGAGGTTCATCCTTCACTGTCTCATGAATTAGATATGCGTTTCATTACCTCTTCCCGCTACTTCAAACACTCTCAGAGAAACCCAAATATGTCTTTTTTTGCACAAACTCATAAAGAACGACCTCAGGAGCCATTTTTAATCTGCTGAGGTGCTCCAGTGGAATAAACACAATTAGATTTTTTATTTTTTTTTAACATGTGACCCTACTTTTGAAAACTTCCCACAAGGTGTGAGGTAAGTTCTTGGTGGCGTGAGAAAAAAACCCCAAGGAAACTTTTTTTTTGTTCCTCTCCAACTTCCTGTTTCATTAAAGAACAGCACACATACCTGCTGCAGTCGCCTCAGGGAATACACCGTTATCAGTCAGTCATTAAACGACAAGAAAAAATATGCACTGGACGCTTTGTGGTGAAGAAACTTCCATCAACTTCCTGAGTGGCAGCTCAGGTCATGCATAGTCTCCTAAAACAAAAAGCACCGCTGCATTTTATGCCACTAAGTCAACCAGCATGTTTAATACTATACGTTCAGCGTGATTAATACATGCAATCATCTTTTTGAAGTGGCGTGCTGACAGGCTGCCTGCAGAGCTACGCACTCAAATATGCGCCACTAAACATTTACGGTGCCGAAGAATCAAAAGAATGCTGTAATAATCCGACCGAGTCAGTGAGGTGTGACCAGGCATCCTGCTGTACGACTGCACTGCAGAAACAAAACAGCAAAACTCAGCCTGTCGTTGTCTCATAAGCAAAATTCCCCCACAGCGCAGATGGAGAAACGCACATTTAATCAAGCCACGCAGAGCAAATTAAGACGGGAGTTAAATTAGAGGCCGGACTGATTAGGAAAAATGATGTGACGATGCCAGATTGCAGCCCAAAGTTTGGTTTGATATCCGCAAATGCAGTGTGTGTGTTGTTACTGTGACCGCAGGGACGCCTTGGAAACGCAAAACCGATGACACATTCTCAGAGGAATTCAATCCTATGTGTGAACCTTTAACGGTAGAAAGAAACACTCAGTGCTGTTAGTGCATGTGTGCTTGTGTGTTTGTGTGTGTGTGTGTGTGTGTGTGTGTGTGTGTGTGTGTCCACCTCTGACCCAGGGCATTAACAGGAAGATCTAAGACCCTGACAGAGGTCAACACCCATATTCATCACCGGCTCTTCTCACAAACACATACACCAAACAAAGTAATGAAAATCCTGCCGCAATCTCATCCAGCTCTGACGACATGACAGATATCCACAAATCAAATAAAAATGAGAGCCGATGAGACATGTGACACGCGCACACACACAGCCTGACTGGTGGATATAAAAGATTAAATAATCCCTCTGCCAGGCTCCAGTATTTACTCTATCACATGTAAATTGGGGGAAAAGATTAATTTTTTCCCTCAAGAAAGGAGGCTTTTCAAATGTAGGGGCCGCTGTAAATACACTCCAAATATTATTCTAGCAGCTGCGGGAGATTCCAGGAGCTGAGAGCTAATATTACCGCGAGCTGCAGGTCCGCTTTCACGGCGGCTGGGTGCAAGCAGGTCAATATTAGATTCCGATCCTCTCAAGAACAACTTGTTAATGTGTCCGAGAAAAATCCAATTTCGGCACGTCTCGGGACAGTACGGTTTCATCACCTCGTGGCAAATTCCGAGCAGATGTTGTGTTGATCAATATGCAGCGTCTGTGTGTAATTTTTTTTTTTTTGCGAGGATACGAAATGGATTGCCTTCTATTCCCATCTCTTCGCTGCATGTATGAGCAGCTTCAGCCAAAGCACTGGGCTCAGGGGAACAACTGAATGTGACCTTCACAACACAGAAATTTCACTTGTTTGTGTTGCTTTTGTTTTGTTTTGCTATTTCTCTCGGTGTGTGTCGAAATGGGAGTGAGCGTCACAGAGTGTTTGGGGTGGCTGGAGGAAAGGGAAGCATACAGTGGAGTCAGTGAAAAGGTCATCCGTCTGACACACACAAAAAAAACGGGTCTGTGTGTTTATTGACATTTTCTGCTCGGCAAATAAAGCTCTCATTCTGTTTTTGGTGTTATTTATGGCACGGCTAAACATTATTTTACCTTTCTGTCTGTCATTTACTGTTAAAACGGCCCCTGATAATCATGAAAGACGGAATGCAGGGAGTGAAGAAACCAAATATTTTCCATATCACATTTGTTTCAGCTGGGTTGAGCTGTTTTCTGACAGCATGTCAAACACAGCAAAGTGCTCCACGAATCTCCAATCTCTCCTCCTTCCTTCCTTCCTCCCTGCGATCTTTCCGTCTGCATGAAAAGACGGATATCAGCATTTTTCTGCAGGTAAACACTCCAATCTATTTAGATAATGAAGCAGGAAGGGAGGGCCGCAATTTAAACTTTGAGGAAGGCCGCTGGATGGAAGCCGAAGAATCCCCCCCTCTTCAACCCCGCCGCTGCCGCCCGTGATGACTCATTTTTCCCCGTCACTCCAACACGTCTTTAAATCTCCTCGACGGACTGAGCCGATACTGTGCTTTATCTCAGGAGGCTGTAATCCTAAAGCAAACTCTTTACACCAAAGGCAACAGCAGCTCCTCGTCCTTATGTCCACACACACACTCCTGAGATGATGACAAAGAGGAGGCCGGTGATTATCAGGGCTACCAATCAGCTCCGCGGGGCAAAGATCAATGGGGAGGGGTCTTGAGCAAGCAACTCAGGTTTTTACAAGTTGACTCATTTAACTACTGGATGTTGAACGATAAGCCCAGTTAAGTATTTAAATGATTAGACCGGCATGTTGAAACAGACCCTCGAATTCTTGCCTTATCTGCCTGTATCTTGTGAGAAGCATGATGAGCTCTGAGTGGATGTATGGTAGCAGGGTTACAAGCAATTATTTAGCTTAGATTGGGGCAAACTGGCAGCATTAAGAGTATAAATTAGCTATAAACAGTCTTTGTTTGTAATATATACTCATTATACAAACTTATTACTTTGATACTGAAGAAAACTTAAAACTTCTGAAGTGAGAGAGTGTCATGGCAACAACATCAAACAATCAGGAACATGTTGAGGAACATGACAATGGCCCAACATGTTGATTTGACCTCCAAACTTCCTAGACCCCATTCTGATCAAGCATCAACAGGATGCAGTGGAACAAGTTGGATTGACAGAGGCCCCACTGTACAAGCCAGAGTACCCAAAGGATCCACTGCCAACGTCCTGGTGCCAGACCCCATTGGACACCCTGAAAGGTCCTCTTGTCCACGCCCAATGGTTCAGGTGGTCACAATGTTATGCCTGATCGGTGTATATCCCCATTACTATACAAACAGCTGTCACTGGATTACTTTAATACTGAAGAACACTTAAAACGCGCTGCTTGTAGGGCACGTTTCTGTGGTTTTGAGCAGATTTATGGATGTATAACCTCAGAGAGTGTAAGCCACGCGGAGTTTAAAAATGTGTGTCATGTACAGGAGCTGTGACTCCAAGAAGCGGCACCATGTTAGATGCAAATTGCACTAAAGAAGCACTCTGGGTTTTAAAGTACCTTAATTGCCTCCTTGAGTTATGCGGCACATCCTCTGCTGACACCGCTGGCGAGCACTTCAAGTCGAATAACTAACTTCCATTTGTTTTTAGAACAGCGGTATGCACCTGTCCTTTCACCACAAGCGGTATCATCGCTTTACATCTACTCGCTCGGTGTCTTTCACAGTTTCTGAGGCAACACCGAGTAAAAATACCCTCTCCAGAATGCAACACATGTAATGGCCTCATAGCTGCGTTGAGTGATGGAGGATGCAAGGTTGGGCTAATGCCAAAATAACAGCTGTGCAGACGGGGAAGAGTTGAAGAGTCGCCCCCAAAGCGGTGATCAGCAGAGCCTTGAAACGGTGCGCTCATAGCTGCTGGGGTGAACACAGGGTGAACGCTGCTTCGACGGGAGTGCGTCTGCCTGATGGTAAAAATCTGGAGTAGCCACATGAAAGAGCCCCAAACTGGCAGAGGAAGAAGTTCCGTCTAATTCCATCGGTTACTATTACAGACGTCGGCTAAATCGGAGCCTAAAGAACACACAGACTGTTTTCTCACAGCAGTGGGAACGGCACGCTAGGATGTAGACGTAAAGAGATTAGTGGGATATCTGTGAGAAACCAGTCTGGAAAGTCCGCTTGGTAGGAAGCAGTGTAATTGTTAAGGGCTCGTTTTAACATCTGTTGAATAGCGCTGATATTTTGCTGTCAGCAGTGAAATAAAAGATTCTGCAGCGGGATGTTGAAGTATAGAAAAAAAAATATGGAGAACAAATGAAACCTCCTTTCAAAGAGACGTGGATTCATACTGTACGGAGCAGTCGGTTTAATTCGAAACAGCTCAACATCAGATGGAAAAAAAGCGCAGCAAGAACGAGGCACTAACCCTATAAAGTAAATTACCAGGGGCCCTTCCATCTTTTTAATGCCTCTGCTGTTGTTTGGGGACCTTTAATGTGAATGCCATAAAACAAGGGAGGGTGAAATAGGGAGAAGGGTGAAACAACCAACAGCTAAACCCCGGAGCGACTCGAGCGTGGCCCACACAACCTCTCGCACAGTTTAGTAATGAGGAGACACTTCCTTCTCCTGACATATTCAGCTGCAACGCTTCATGTTGCAGAGAAGATTCTACACAGACTCCTTGCATTTAGTTGTTGCACAGTGACGTCATTATCTACTTTGTATTTACGCACAGATCGATTCATTCCCAAATCACACCTACACTATGTTCACTTCTCTTCTTCTCCACAGTCTACGTGGAACTGAAAGTGGAGCGCTTTCCTTGCATTTTGAGCACTTCCACCCTACAAACAGCGCTTCAGACTGCGACAACAGCGAGGAAAACATGAAGGAGACAAAAAATTCAAGCACTGTCTTTGCTTGAAGTGGAAAATGCTAATGCAGGGACAGCCTCGGGCTGATGGACGGTGATAATGAGCAGCCACAAAGGAAACTGGACAAAGCTAACAAGAATTAATCTGCCCGGCCTGTCAGACTGGATAGATCGCTACATCTTTTTTTTTTTGCTGGGGTAACAAAGAGCTTGACTTAAGAGGATTATTACCACAGGATCATCTGTGTCTAAATGCAAGATGCCAAAAGTTCACATGCAAGGGTCCTGCACTGTCCAATGGGATGGGACCCTGTTTGGAGGTATTCCTCAAATCAGACAACTCAGCTTAAGGTTCCCTGCAGAAGTGTTAATCCGAAGCTCCCCGACATTGCTGCTCAGCACAGATTAAGCTACAGTCGGTACCCCACAAGTTGTCCCTTTGGCTGCACACAGGGGGGTGGCTGCAGTTAACGCACACATCGGGGCTTACTTACTTACCAAGCAAATAACTTTAAGTGCTGCGTGTCTGCTTCGCATATCCTCATATTCTCGGAGAAAAACACTTAATCCCCTCTTTATGATAAGCTGTCGAGGAGCTTGGACTGTCTGCTGCGGGACTACGGAGGGACCAGCACCGGGATTTAAGGTTTCAAAGCCACCTCAAATTAAATTAAACGCCCTCCAAATCTCAGAGCTCTTATGCACTAAAATGCAAATGGAATATAAGTGGCTGTGGGTTATGTGGCCGGACACAAGTGACCCTGCAGGAGCATCGTAACTCACCCAGGCCTCCACTCAGAGCCAGCTCGCCCATTAGGCAATATAGGCAAATGTTAAGGGCGCCATGGCCTCCAGGGGGCGTCACAAAATCGGGAAGCGTATGTAAATGGAAGGGGGGAGCCATATAAAATCTCGCCCAGGGCTCCACATTGGGTAGGACCGGCTCTGCCTCCACTCCAATCTCGTATACTCTCCTTTTCTCTTATCTCATTTTCCTCCACGCTGATGTTCCGAAATGCTATGAGAAGTGAGCGATAGACTCTGAATGTCCCAGACACTCCTTGTTTCTTCCCCGTCTGCCTCACAGGCAGTCGTAAAAACAAGCACAGGCTTGTGAGGGAGCACTCCGGGTCAGGTCTGACCAGCGGCTCAACAGCTGGTCTTACAGTCCAAATCAAAGCTGTCATTCACACCCTCCTTCTCTTCAGCACCCCTCAAACTTAACAGTTCCCTCTTCTGCGCCTGTTCACACTTGGATTTGCCCCGTAAGCGTGTCTTGACTAAAACCAGATCGCTGTCTTTGTTGCCAATTCCCCAACACAGAAATATGGAAATTGCAGAAATTTGAGCCGCTTGCAGCCCTTTGATGATGTCTAGTTGAACACACCGCATTACACCAGTGAAATTGATATTAAAAAGAGGGGTGGAAAAAGCAGTCTAATGGATGGAAAATGTTAAATATGCTTGTGTCACAGTGTGTTTCTTTTCCAGTCACTGTACAGAAATCTGAGTCAGTGTTTTTTTTTTTTTTTTGCATACTCTCATATAATTACTTTGTTTTGAAGGCGTCCCTCCTCCTAAAGTGGTGCAATTAAATATTCAAGTCTTGTATAAAACATATTGGCAGTAAATCTATTGAATCCAGAACAAAACAACCACCCATGAATAAAAAAAAGACATTGTGACTTCTCTTGTGGTTCTTACCATCATCTTGGATAAGTCAAGTGTTGGAATCATAAACGGCCGTTTGTGGCTGCTGTTGTTTTATGTGCGTGTGTGTGTGTGTGTGTGGTTTCACCTCTGACACGAGGGATTAACAGAAAGATCCAAGTCTTTGACGCTGTTGCTGTGCATTGCCGGGTGCAATTTTCCCATCATTGTTGTGGATGAGAATAGCCCCGGTGTCTAGAATGGTCACCCTGTTTCTCTGTGACAATGCTTTAGTGATCCACACTCACTACAGTAATGGCCGTTGGTACAAAGACCTTTTGACGTTGGGGGGTGTAGGGGAGGGCATTGCTCTCGCTCAATGCTGCCTGCATTCTGCATCCACTTCCCTCAGCCAGCCCCTCCCTCCACAAACTCCCCCCTCGTATTCAGCCCCTCTTTAAAATGGTCTTTTCTAAAGTGTGTGTGCGCCTTTCTGTGGGAGTGCGCTCAGGCTTGCTTAATTGACATTAAGATCTATGAGTGGGGATGCGCTTTGGGTACCTGCTTCCGAGGGGTATTAGGAAAAGAAAGCAGGAGAAGAAGAAGAAGAAGAAACTGACGGAGTTGGAAAAGCAGTGACACTTGATCTCACTTGGAAAAATGTACAGTCAGAACCGTTTATACAGCACAGAATTAATATTATTTTCTTATACCGTGCAGCTCTTTGCAACGCCCCTCCCTCCCTACACACTTGGAGCAACCACTCTGCACAGATGCACCGCTCCCACCACCTAATTACTACTGCAACAGAGCTCACGCTGCAGGAGAGGCGCGAGAGGCATGAGGAGAGGAGGGAAAATGGCAGATGAGCCGATGCCGTGCGTATTAGTTGTGTTGGGATCCACATGGTTGCCGCTCCTCCTTCTGTGTGAGGGTCTGACGCACATGCTGCCCATGCATTATGCACAACTGTCCGGCAGCGTTCAGGTGGCAGCGATGGGGAAAGGGACCCCCTCCTCTGCACCACAGACTCTCCCCACGAGGGTTAGCCCAAGATGCTGCATCCAACACTCCCCCTCCTCCTCTCCTCCTCCTCCCCCTCCTCCAACCCCATCACTCTCCTCCCTGTTTCCACTTTCCCCCTCATCCCTCCTCAAGTCACAGCACAACACAGCCAGGGCTCAGCAAAGTTTACAGCTCTGCAGAGAGATTATTTCTTTGCAAAGAGCAGAGGGAGAGAAGAATGGAGTGGCTCCTGAGCCCCTTAATGAGGGGTTTCCTCTGATCAAAGCACGAGGGGACAGGAGTACAAACGCAGAGCTTGATTGACTCATGCGTGAGGACGAAGAGCTTCTCAAGTCTATCTGCTGTGACTGAGTGGCGCTTGAAGATGCTAAGATTAGATCTCTTCTGCTGTACATCAACACATTCCTGCTGTGGCTGTATAGGTTGAGCAGCTCAAGCCGTCCTGCTGTAATGATCTCTGAGGCGCCCGAGGCTTCGTGGCTCACAGTTGACGGACTGGACCTGAAGCCTTCAGGATGATGAGCTGATGGCATGTGGTTCCTTAAGTGTACACATTGTTCTGCTTGAATTAGCCACTCCTTCTTTCTGCCAAGAGCCACAGGGGGAAATTCTAACAGTTTCCCAAGATTAACAAATAAAAAGGCTGTACGATAACTAAGGTAAATAAGAATTACACGTGTCACAAGTAATAATCTAATGTAAACTGTTAATATGTCACTATTTTAAATGAGTCAATCAGCAAAGAGCAGCCACAGAAACTTGCACTTTAACCATGATTTCTTTGCACAGAAGAGCCCCCATGAACACGCTTCCCTCTATTCTCATGCTGCAGCAATATTCTTAACCCATTCAGTGCCGACATCCAATGTCCAAACCTTAATAAAAAGGACTGAATGCAAAATCCAGCTACCTTAATATTGAAAAAGCTCAAATAAGGATAAAATGTGGCTCTAATCTGATTTTTAACTGCACATATTCATTAATTGGAACACATTTATTGCTGCACAATGAATCTATAATAAGATATATGAGTAATTAATGATAAAAATGAAGTTTGATTAGCTTTTTCTCACATTGTACTAACAGAAAAAACATTTTGCTCTCCAAAATCTGTCATTTATCTTATTCTACTCTTGATTTTTGATTTTTTTTTTTAGCAGCCACATTTATCAAATCATTCATCATTGGGCTCAATTTCCATCTGCACACAGTTTAAATAAAACATATCCCATGGAACATGCTCTGAATCTCCAGCACCACAGCGAGGATACTCTTAAGGAGGATTAACAGCACATGGCCTCATCACAGTCACCTCGCAGCACAACGTGTGAGAATTGAAATCGCAGAAACAACCAAGAACTAACAACTGATTCTTCCACACTGACAATATTCTTTCGCTCATTTGACATCACACATACGCGCGGTGCCAAAGCATGCAGCCAGGGCGCGCGCACGGAGAGTCCTTAATTGATCGATCCGCAATTATCTATCAGCCCCGGGGGGCGATCATTCCCGCCCAAAGCATTTCTTCTGAGTGATAGGGAGGGGGCGATCTGTTTGATTTAATCAGCACCCAGAGCGCACAATCTCACAGCAGCCTGGTGGCTTTAACGCAGAGTCCACTGCGCTTGGGCAACAACAAAAAATACCCATTGTTCCGCAGCTGAGGTGAGCTGGGAGGCAATTAGTGCGCAATCAGTCCAGCAAACACACAAAACTGACACAGGAGTAGAATAAGGCGTAATAGAAAGAGAGGAGAGGCGCTCTTACCGGCTACGGTGTATCTATCCATGTAATTGAGGACGTTCCCAAAGCTGAGGATCCCGGCAGCGGCGGCCGGTGAGCGGCATCTGAGCAGCGCGGCGCGGAATTTCTGGCCCGGCTTGCAGGGGTGAAGGTCCGGGTTGGATTTCAGTCCGGGGCTCATGCTGCCCGACAGCGTGCGCACCTCATCCGAACTGCTGCAGCCCTCGATCTCGCATCCATCGCTCTCCACGCACATTTTCTGGCACGAAAGATCCAGCGCAGAGACACACACAGACACAGATAAGAGGCAGAGAATGGAGAGTAGTTGGACCGGGACCACAGGCAGCGATGGTCAGTAAGAGGGGTTCAAGCCGGATTTAAGTCGCAGTGAGCTCGTTATCCTGTTGGGTGAAGCGCAGGAGCGGCTCTCGTCTGGATCATGTTTTTTTGGAGCAGTGCGCGGTGACGGACGGTGCTCTGTGCGCTCCTCCAGCTCTCTTCTCTCTCCGGTGGACCAAAGCGCTCGTGTAGGGGTGTGACCTGGAGAAGACTCCGCCCCTGAAACCCTGCAGCGAATGATGGAGCCGCACCTGATACCCAGAGATGCCGGAGAGAGGACTGTGGTGTGGTTGTAGGGGGGTGGAAAAAACAAAAAGAAGAAGAAAAAAAACTCCCTGTTATTTCTATAGAAGCTCACAGTGTTAGGAAACGTGTGGGTGTGATTGTATTCATTTATCTATTTACTCATCATTCACATTTCTAATGGAGAGAAGACTGCTGACTGAGGGAATGGTGCTATTATTACTGCTGAATAACTGGGCTAATAGAAGTAGGTCAGTGAAGTGTGGCACACAGATCAGAAGGAGCCACTGAATCACCCTTGGTGTGCTCATATTTTTAGTAAAGGCTCCTAAATAGATAAATCACGTTAAGGTCTAAATTTATGTGCACATGTGAATACATCTGAAATGCAATGGATTTAGTTTGTCATGCTGTTTTAAGTACGGACAGGACTTTATTTAAGGTATAGAATTCACACATAGTTTGTCACATGAAAAATAACCACAATGAGCATGAACAGAATTTAACTAATTGTCAGGGAAATACACTATATTGCCAAAAGTATTGGGATGTCTGCCTTTACGCACATGAACTTTAATGACATCCCATTCTTAATCCGTAGGGTTTAATATGGAGTTGGCCCACCCTTTGCAGCTATAACAGCCTCAACTCTTCTGCTTTCCACAAGGTTTAGGAGTGTTTATGGGAATCTTTGACCATTCTTCCAGAAGTGCATTTGTGAGGTCAGGCACTGATGTTGGACCAGAAGGCCTGGCTCTCAGTCTCTGCTCTAATCCATCCCAAAGGTGTTCTATCAGGTTGAGGTCAGGACTCTGTGCAGGCCAGTCAAGTTCCTCCACACCAAACTGGCTCATCCATGTCTTTATTGACCTGCTTTGTGCTCTGGTGGCAGCCATGTTGGAACAGGAAGGGGCCATCCCCAAACTGTTCCCACAAAG
>OMNN01097501.1:13348-25166 GCA_900302755.1 Chromis chromis
GACATTTTCCTGGAGCACCAAGCTTTCATTTCTTTTTTTATTTGATTTCGTCAAACATTTGAGTTTTTGTAGACAGTGATATAAGACTTCATATTAGGAATCAACTGATATGGGTTTTTTAGGGCCGACATTGATGCCAATTATTGGTAATCAAGAACAACCGATATTTGGAACCGATATACACTATATTGCCAAAAATATTGGCCCCTCTGCCTTTACACGCACATGAACATTAATGACATCCCATTCTTAATCCGTAGGGTTTAATATGGAGTTGGCCCACCCTTTGCAGCTATAACAGCCTCAACTCTTCTGGGAAGGCTTTCCACAAGGTTTAGGAGTGTTTATGGGAATCTTTGACCATTCTTCCAGAAGTGCATTTGTGAGGTCAGGCACTGATGTTGGACCAGAAGGCCTGGCTCTCAGTCTCTGCTCTAATTCATCCCAAAGGTGTTCTATCGGGTTGAGGTCAGGACTCTGTGCAGGCCAGTCAAGTTCCTCCACACCAAACTGGCTCATCCATGTCTTTATTGACCTGCTTTGTGCACTGGTGCGCAGTCATGTTGGAACAGGAAGGGGCCATCCCCAAACTGTTCCCACAAAGTTGTCCAAACTGTCTTGGTATGCTGAAGCATTAAGAGTTCCTTTCAGTGGATCTAAGGGTGAACACCTGAATTCAATTATTTGAAGGGGTGGGCCAATACTTTTGGCAATATAGTGTATGTGATGGATGAGATGGACTCATCTCCCTGGTAACCCAGAAAATGGTGGAGGAGTTTCAGACATGTTGGAAGAGAGTTGTATTTTCACCAGAAGCACATTTTTCAAAACCTAACCAGCTAGTTTTGTTGCCTAGACCTAACCAAACAGCAAGTAAGGAATGAAACTTTAGTCTAAGAATAATGCACCGACACACAAGGTGAACATGTCTCATCAGTGAAAGTCCTATTGCAGACTTTCTCCTTATGTTGACTTTGTGGCTCTTACTACATCACAGTTTTACCCTTTAGAGAGAAATACATTTCTTTCAAAATGTAAATGAGAATGCAGTTTAGTTGTGTAGAAATGGAATATCTGTGAGACAGAACTGAAATACAACAGGCGCATTGTACTCAGTAGTGAAAAGACAGCGTTCAGATGATTAACACAATCCAATACAATTACTGCAGTAGGAGATGTTTCATGTTCAGTTTTTGTTGAGACGGTTAAGGAGAACACAGCCTACACTCTCATTGTTCAGTCAAACAAAAAAGTCTCAACTTTACAGATCAACCATTTGTTATGGGGCTGTTGTGTTGAATCGCACTATTCAACTATTATATAGGCGTTCATAATATTGCATCTGCCCTTTCCCCTTATCAAGTGTCTGCTTCTTATCCAAGTATGTGTTTGCTAATGGTTTCCCTTTGGACAAACTGACAGTTGCAGTGAGCGAACTGGACCCAGTGCTCGGGGCAATGTCAAGTTTTTAAACGAGTATACTGCAAAGTTAACATTTTGAATATCCTGACACTCTGCTCTACTGTTTAGAAGAAGGATAATCTAACCCTACATGTCACATTCACTGTAAGGCATTCAGCGTAACATAAAAAAAACAAAACACTGTATGCTTTGAGTGTTTAGTATTCACTCCAAAGAACTGCAGTCTTTTACCCAGCTCAGGCTGTTCGGTACAGTTCTGTAAAAATGTAGTAAATCTCCATGTTTGACACCCTCACTGAGAGACCAGATTGTTTCAATTGTCAGCATTTTATAAGCATGAATAACTGAATCAAGATTCGGCGGTGTGGAGTGGTTAGCCCGTTTGCGGTTTCTAGAAAGTATCAGTTATTTGGACTCTCAGCAGTGTTGCATTCTCCGTCTCCGTGAAAAGTTAAAGGTTAACTCTGCGAAAAATAACACGAACCGTTCACGCTCAAAACAGCAGCACAAAGCGGCATGCTGCGCTCGCCGGGCTGTTGGAAAGATAATTATGTAGCCGGGAGCAGTTCTATTACAGTCTCTCTTCAGAGCTAGTATAGGTAAGCATTAGGAGGAGGACTGTGCCTCTCTGCTGAATGAGTCAGCACTGAGTGTTCTGTGACTACCATTCTGTCAGACAGAGCAGCAGAAAGTGTCACACAGGACCATTTCCATCCACCACTTTCTTCTGTGAGAGTATTTGTCTGTCACACTTTATACATATGGTGACGGGAAGTGTTATAGTTTGTGTTATACAAGTGTAAGAACAGGATTCAAACGGGTGCCAGAGGCAAGACGGAATTTGTCATATGTCACCGATGTGTTGACGTAAGCTTCAGCTTGAGGCATGTAATCATTTGCAGTGAGTAATGCTTTTGTGCTGATGTAAAAAACATGTTGATGTGTTGCCTCTAGGTTGGGTTAAGCGGGGATTTATCTGCAGGAAGACATTGCTACCTTAAGCCCTTTTCAGATATGAACTTCCTTCTGGTAATCTTAAAGCATGTGTTGGAGCACCCTGATCACGTTTACATAAAAGTTGCGGCGATAATCTTACAAGGCAAGTTTTCCTGTTCATAAACACTGAGATGAGACTAACAGTGAAGCGTGTTAGCATCCGTTTTGTTGTCACCTCGTAACTGTGTTGGCATTATTAGGCATAATTATCACTTGAGAGCCGAGCATATTATCATGGGTGTATTCCCATGCTGCAATTATGCCTTGGCCAATTACATTTGAAGAAAGTTATAGCACCATAAAAATAAAATGCTTACTTGAGGTCCTCGATTTGGATGATCTGCGGTGGTGAGTGATCAGCTGAACCTGCTTATGCAGTAAGTACCTGTAAGGGAGCTGTCAGAAACCTAACTGACCTCATTTTCTTCTCTATAGAATCGAGAGGAAGCCAATGTGGTATGGGTGGTATGATTATATATGTAGCTATTATAGTAGAAAATAGAGATGATGTATGTAAGTACTAAGTGAAATACATATAATCGGCCCTGGATGGCGGGAGTGGATGAACCCAGTCAGACAGTAACTACCCGTAAGGAATGCAATCACGAGTAAAGCCAGCGATTTAATTGGTAAACGTCACACCTGGCATTTTATTAGTTGAGGGATTTGACAAGGTTGTTTCTCAATGATCCAAGAGCGAGAGCACAAATCTGAGAGCTGATGTTTCGCGAGCGCACAGCAGCAGTCTCAGTGCAAGATGCACTCAAACTGATACACAGGAGATTTGTGCAGCAGCAGTATATCTGAATGCAGACAAACAGCTTTGAGCAGAAGCAAAAGCAGATTTGCACCCGAGCAGGAGCTACTGCAGAGAGAGGGCATGGTTTCGAGGGAAAGTGCTGCAACGTCTCAATATAAAACGAAGAAATAGTGCTCACTAATTGAAAGACCACACTCCTGAATGGAGGGAAGGAAAGTAACTCCATATGTACCTAGGGACATTTCCATATCACTTTCAACACGGCACAAGTCCGAACTGCATGCCATCACATTAATGGATAGCCACTCAGAGGGGGAGTACTTTGCCTTGTGTAAAGCGATTCGAGGAAGATTTTTTCCACATTTAATGGCCTCCAAAATATTACAGGGAGCAAAAGACACAGTTTGAGTGCCAAATCACTAAACACCTTTCTTATCCATTATAAACTGGAACATCCATATAAATAAACCTTTATTGCAGTAAAGGCTGTAACAGGTCACTCACCAATAATGGATGTTATCTGAGTGTTGACAAAATGTTAGGAGCTGAAGTTTAGTTTGTTGCTTCCAGCTGTTTGTAGGAGTCTTTCTTCTGAGGTTATTAAATACCTGCAGCATCAAACAGCAGCAGGATCCACACGAGCATCTGCAAAATGAAGGAATTGTGCACATTTATAATTTTCCTACTTATAATTATAAAATATCCTTGACATGAAGACGGGATCAGTGAAGATCTAACAGGAGGTCACACTGTTATTTATTATGATCACACATTTTTATAAAATCATAAATAGACTAGGCTTTTAGTTATTTGCACAGTTTTCTAAGCTTGCTATTAGTTTAGATGTAGCCTTTTGCTTAATAGTTAATATGCATTACTCATCAGTTGATGTCTAATCGTGCGTGTGTGACACATATGACAGGCCTACATGACCTATGTCTCAATGACAGACACTTTAACAGCTTGATGAAGCCAAGCGATGCATTCCATGTCTGAAAATGGCTTCAGATATTTAGCAGATGCTCATACCGAGACTAAGTTAAAGCCGTGTGCCACCAACAGTGCCGACAGCCAAATTAGAATCTAATATACAACTGAGATTATGTAATAATCAAGTTTTCAGAATCAAATTAAGCTCAAGAGCCGACTATTTGCATGAACCATGGTCTTACACATAGAAATGTGTAACCTGTAATTACTTTTTAATTCAGGTTAAAGTGTTGCCTAGACACACACATTGAGTGAATAGTTCAAGGAAATCCGAATGCAGCATTAGATTTTTTTTATTTTTTTACTTAATTGAAAGTCTGAACATGTGCTGAGGGACGGATGAGACCAATAGAGATAAACTATTTGCTCTGTCAGTTGCATCCAGCTTCAGCTATTCAAACAGTGTCATCATTGTTGTGTGTGAAGCGGTTTAAAGAAAGAAAGTTTTATAACCCTCTACAAAAAAATAACACTTAGAAAGAGACAAATATGCTTGGCTGAGAAAAAAAATGAAACGGTTTAAAATGCCTGAGGGCAAATAAAAGCACACAGAGCTGTGTGTGTGAGTCGATAGCCCTCAAGTCTGCTGAATCGGTTATAATTAAAGTTTTGTCAGCGAGGCGGCTGGAAAATGTGGTCGAAATCCGTCTGCTGTAAACACACAATGAAACAGCATTTTTTTTCTCCACTCTCCAGCAGTGAAAGGCTTGTTTGACACCTTCTGTCTATTTTCAAGTGATCTTTGCACTTAATGTTAATGCCATATTTCTGACAAATCTCAGTCCTCCTACAAAATATCTGTTCGTCTACAGAGAAGAAGAGGGGGTGGGGGAAAAAGCAGACAGCTGTTGGGTGGAAAGTGTGAAGTCGTTTATCATGGCTGTGGGTGGCGCAGGGGAAGGTGGAGAGGAGGGGGTAAGGAGTTGTCCCCGGGGACTCCTGTGGCGGCTCTGATCTTGTCTCGTAGCAGGCTGGGTTGGGATAATAAAACCTTTACAGCCATTAACTGAGTGAGTCACAGTGGGCTATTCTTAATGCCTGGCTTGTCTGGGGCTTTGCAGATACAATGAGAAGGACGAGGCTCCACTGCAGCACGTAGACCCACTACCAGCTGAGCCTCTGCAGCTGTCACTCACAGAAATGACTATGACCTCTTGACCCCACCTATGCCGGTTTGTTGTATTTTGGCAGTTTGCTGGCCTTGCCTTTTTGAAAAGCTGTTAAGGGCTGCGGGGCTTTTGCAGCAGCACTAGTTGAGCTTACATGCCTGGCTGTCACAGACTTCATGTGCTGGACAGAATTGGGTATTTCAGATAACATCAAGTCAGGACTGGGAACTTCGGAAAAGTTCATCTGAGTGTGTAATCCATATCAAACGAGCTTTATACACGCCTCGAGGTAATGGCATTTCAGAGTGGTTCAAGGGGTTTGACATATTTCCAAGTGAGAAGAGAGAGGAAGTACTTTCAACAAGCTTCTAATAGAGGAAGAATGAGGAGGGAAGACAGACTCTGCTCCTCTACTATTGAAAACCATTAGTTTTCCACAAAAAAGAGGAATAACCCAAAGAGCGGCACAGCAGATACAGTATTTACTAAATAGTCTGACAGCATTACAATGCTACTACTACAGTGTAGACTGCTGAAGTCCTCTCAGTACTTCACTACCTCCAGGACAGTGACTCATCTTTTCCTGTCTCGTAGGATGCAGCCGCGGTGTTGGTACATAGAAACCAGGGTTGTTCTGGGGTTTGGTGCCCAAAGCCATAAGTTTCTACAAAGGTGTCATTCATATTAGGGATTAGCTAAGTAAACACTTTAACATCACTACTCCTGCTGGTTGCCACCAGAAATACTTGGAAACTAATCCTTAATATTTTGTTTTTGTACAATGCCGGTTAACCGTCTAAGATGTTATACAGCCACCCACCATTAGCCAGGACTGCACCACCCTGGATGTTAAAAACCAGAAAGGTGGAAAGTTGGACAGATTACATCTCGTAAAACCAGCACAGGTTGGCAGTAGTATGGTCTAGAAAATGAATATAAGGTCGTATGTTGGCTGTATCAGAGAAATGTGCAACCAGTTAGCACAGATGTATGGACGTTAACCGTTTAAGACCTACAATAGAACAAATAGCCAGAGTATATCTTTACATTTTTACATGCTGTTGTGCCATTTTTTAAAATCAAAATACATATACAATCAGACATAACTATATACAGAAAGAACCAATTTGCAGAGAGACAATATGTACATCAAAGTAAACTATAGATATATATATACACTATATACATTAATGGTGCAATCAAAGTTCAAAGTCGAAGATGACACTTCAAAGCTGTGATAGGACTTGTGACAGTTCCTGTCCACCATAACAGAGGAACGGGTTTTTGCGGTTCCATATATATGTGGGTGTAGGAGAGTGTAAGGAGTGTGTGGTGAGGGTCTGGAACCACGTGATAGTTCATGCTCACAGTGTAATGAAGTGTATTCCGGCGTCGGAACTTAGCGATGTGACACCCGCGGTCTATATTATAATATTTATGTATGTCGTTATTACTGGGGGGAAACAGCGCTCTGGGACACGTTGGATGCGTGATATGAAAGTGAAACTCCTCGGTTTTAATATACAAAAAGAATTATCGCTCTATCTTATTTGGTTGCAAATAGATACGCAAATTGTAGCGCCGGCGTTCCCGTAGGTCGTAAAGAGCTACCATGCAAGGTGTTTATTTAAAATGTTGTTGAACTTTTATAAAGTGAGTCATATTTTGTAGGATAGTTTATAATGTTCATATGCACAGTGCAAAGTGAAAATCAAGTTTTTTTTTACCTCGTTAACAAGTTCATATATGTTTGGGTTTTTTTTACCCTGGAAGATATATACTAAGTGACATAAGCAGTCATCACCATGGCTGAGCATTTTTACCTTGAAACTATGGTGTACAAAGGAAAGTTGCAAAAATACATTTTCAGACTTACAGAGTTTCATCCATAACAAACCTAAGATACCAATCCTGTCAGCTTGCAGAGTGGGGCTTTCTGTACGGTTCTTCTTTAGAATCACTTTCCAGCTTGAACATGTACGGCCGAATTATTCTGATATTACAATTTGCCGTTGTGTAGCTTTACAGTGTTTGATCAGAGTCGTAGCTGAGGTGCTCAAGCTGTAGGTCGCTGCAGATGGATGAATGGAGATAGAGGTGGATGTCAGATCCGCACATTCTGAAGCAAAAGTGTAGAGTTACATCTAAGCTATTTTATGGTATGAAAGGATTATTTAAAAAGAAAAAAAATCTAAATATGTAGCTTTGATACACAGAGATGAGTTAAATCAATGAGGGACTTTAAATTATGATTTGGTTATTGAAGAATGTTCCAAATGGTCCCGAAATACACTCACTATTTTTAGACAACTTGTAAAATAAAAGAAATTGTACTTAATATTGACTGTCCTTGAGTTTTTCCTTACTTTTATACTAGTCAACTAGTCTAGATTTAAATTTCCATTTAATCAACAGTGATATTTGCCATTGGGAATGTCCCTAATTCAAATCACTTTAAAGATGCGAAGTGGATAATCACGTCAGCTTGTCGCTCTAAAAGGTGACCACTGTGCAAATGTAGATGCACTGATATGTAACTACGAACGAAAACAATCCACTCTTCAGAATTTCATCATACTCAAACAGAGGGCTGTGCAATGTTGGGAAAACATTCAGTCTTTGGCCAAAGCACTGCAGCCACATGTTCACTGCGTTGTCTGTTGTTATAAAGAATTGAACTCTGACATCAGGACTCCAGGCAGCCGGTGCTTCTCTCATCCCTGTAGCAATGTTTTCGATCGAGGTGTATGATTACTCGTGAAAACTTCTGTTTTCAAACAGCAACTTTTCACTTCCTCATTTATTAAATGAATGGTAACACTTAGTGCTCCGTTGTCTGACTGGACACAGATTCATTGTAGCTGCATAATATTTCACTTGTGACAGCTCAGTTTCAACTTGTGCCTTGCATTTTTCATACAGCTCTGGGAAATAGAACTGAGTGATGGTGTTACATCCCGCTTAGTGGAGCAACTTGATTATATTTTTAAGACCCTCTTTGATGACTGTGTTAATTGGTATCATGTCTTTCGCGAGGTGAAAAATCATCACGAGTGATTTCTCTGCCGTTTGGAACTTTTCCCATAATGATGTAACCCAGAGAAAAGCTTTGGATGGCTTTAAGCTCTGGCTTTGTACTCGTCATACAGAGCTTTGTGGTGCTGATTTAAATAGTCACTCGTGTTGCCTTGTGCAGTGGCAACAATTGCAACACACTGCTAATAGTGTTTCTTTGCTGCACATCAACAAACTCATTCACATTCACTCAGCAAATTAAGCAAAAAAAACAACAACTTTGACAACCCCTAAATCAGAGTAAATTATATCAGGCAGGCTTCCACTGTAGTTTAATCATGAACAACGGGAACCATGTGAGATTTCTTTTTATATCAAGCAGTAAAACCAACTTACTTACTTACTTCATTTCCTCCATTGTGACTGTTGCACATGAACACATCACAGTGTCGATGCTCAAATGTCATGCAGCCCTAAATTATGGCATCTCCACCCAGTTCTTAAAGCCTACTAGTTTCTCCAGCAGTTATGATCTTGCATACAAGATCTCAACTGGAAACACATAGTTGAATGACACCTTAACAATTATTGGATGTACAGGAATTGAGCAGCAGGAATAATTTGCAGGCCAGCTATGGTTAATAGTAAAATCCTCTGTAGGAGATGCTTTTCTGTGTCAACAGCTGTCTAAGTGTGTATACAGTCTGATTCAGATGCAGATGCACTGCACATGTGTTACATACCGCAAAGAGTACACAGAGGCTCCAGAAGGATTGCAAAATAAAATCTTTAATTTTTAGCCCAGCATTTGGATTTGTAGTTTTGCTCTCTGGCACCACATCAAACATCCCACAAAGCATCATCTGTATTTATTAAGTAAAATATGCAGGGCTTTATTTAAAGCAAAGAGAAGATAAAAACATGTTGTGGAAATTTATTTTGAAACACACTTGGAGTGAAATTCAGAGGCTAACTAGGTGGGGAATGTTTTCATTTTTATTATGACAAATATCTGTTGTAAACATCATGTTTATCTCGGTGTGACACCTCCCAAACATGACGGATATATTTGTTGAAACAGCACTTAGCACCGAGCGCTGTGTTTTAACATTATCTCAAAGCTGCAAGTGGCTTTGACAGAAAGACTAATGAGCTCTGACTTTGCCCTCTCAGGCATGTTGCCTTAAGAAATGCATGCACAGTATGTTTTGATAAGATCTTATCTGCTTCAGTTTCTTATCACTCTCATTTGAGCTGATAATCATCGGATCTGTCAGTTGGGCTTCTGTCACCGTGCAGCCATGGTAACGGCGCAGAGGCTTAGTGCCGGAGCCCAAAGAGGATTTCAAAGAGAGCTTTTTTTTTCGAGGAATCGGGAGAGACACTTTGCTACTGGTGTTAGCTGTGGATTGTAGGAATTATTGTAAGAGTGTACAGGTTCAGGGAGAAATAACACCTTATTCCAGTGACTAAACGCATAACAAAAGAGGACATTTGTCCTCCTCCTCCCCCCGCCCCGCCCAGCTGCTATTATCTACATAGTCTCTATGCTGAGATGCACACAAGAAACCAGGCTACTGGGTGAACTGGGTCTCTAATTCACATGTCATGTAAGATATCAGGTTGCTGCAAAAACCCCACAATAAACCAAAAATAACTTAAGCACCTGCGTGTTTCCCTAATGTGCAGAGAGAACATGCTCTTTGAGATGGTTTCCTCTGTGTACTCTATATTTAACGCTGCAGCATTAAATTTTAACCGCGAGCCTTGATTGCTTACATTGTGAGAGGCTCTCATCTCCCTCAGCAAAGATGCATTGCCCAGGATATCATGTCCCTCGGTGTGAATAAGATATGATATTGCGCAGGCTTTTTGAAACTGAGACAAAATAAGAAAAAGAGGAAGTGGGCAGCAGCATTGTGAGGCTTAGAGTTCCATTCATGAGATGACAAGAGAAAATATTCTGTGGTAAGTTGATGGCTTAATAGGCTTAAAAGCATTTAGTGTATTCGAGTGTTTGAGTACGAGCTTTGGATATGTCATCTCCCGTGTTTCCCATCTTTCATCACGAAGCGCTCATTGAATTATTTCAACTGAAATGCTCTAAAATGACGAGTTTAGCAGATGTGAATTTATCCTCCCTGCAGAGAGTATCAACTGTGTTTAGATGTAATCACTTCTTCGTATTGCTGTTTGATGAATAGCCACAAGAGCCACACGAGCACCAGACAGGTTAAAGCTGCAAACTGCAACCTGGTTCTCTCACCGTGTACAGACCAGCTGCATGCCTGCCCTTTTGTTTCCTTCACTGAAATACAACTCGGAGTACTTCTGAGAGATTAGATCTGCTGCATGCTCATGTTTTCCTCCAGAGCCCTTTTAAAAGTCATTTCCTTCTGTAGTTTTATTGTTAAGACTTTCCTACACCAGTGTGCTTTCTGTATAATTTAGTAGGGCAATAACCTTAATTTTTTCAGGTAATTTGATATAATATATAATACTCTTGGTTCTTAACCTCTATATTTAAGTTAGTGAGTTTAATATGTATTATATCGAATAACTGTAGAGTCCTAACCTTAATATTTCTGCTTGTTCTGCAACACTAATGTTATTTCACTGTTGGGAAGCACCCAATACCTGCACCTGTTGTTTTAAATGGGTCATAGAAATAATGGTGACATGACACTGTGGCTTTACTGATATGGAGCTGAAGATTTAGACATGAATAGGGTTGCATTTGCAGTCATAGAGGCACAGTGCCATTTTATCAATGTATTATCAAATCATGTCAAATGATGTTTATGTTTAACATTTAGGCCCCATCCACATAAAGACGAACCTAGGCCTAAACGCACAAATAGTTCATCCAACCTCTGAAACTAGGTCCCAGAGTGGAAAGATTTGAAAACGCTGTTTAGGCGCTGTACAGTGTTGCGTGTGTACTGCTCACCCTATTATTGCTATTACAGCAAAATATACTTCTTCTGCATTATCACCGTGTTCACCAAACAAATATGGAAAGCTCAATACACCACTTCATTTTGGATCCTCCCCGGAAAAGAACATAACGATAGAACGTTTACATCGTATTCAGATTTCTGCTTCTCCCGCCACCAGTTTCCGCTTGTTTCTGTTATCAATTAAATGAATAACTGGTTTGTTGTCAGCTATTGCATTAATTGACAATTATTTTGATAATTAATTAATCGGATTGAGTAATGAAAGTCCAGATTCTCTGATTCTAGCTTCTTAAACATGATTAATTTCTGGTTTCTTTTCTCCTCTGTGACAGTATATTTTTGGATTGTAGACAAAACTAAATCTTTGAGGATGTCATGTTGGCTTTAGGGAAACACTGACTGACATTTTCCATTGTTTTCTGTCATGTAATAGACTAAACAGCTAATCGATTAACTGACAAAATAATCGATAATGAGAATAATCAGTTAGTTACAATAAAACAAAAAACCTGCATGAAAAGTTGTGGCAGGTAAAGGTGTTAGAGCTTCAACATCTATATGCAGCA
>OMNN01097501.1:25213-38839 GCA_900302755.1 Chromis chromis
GTGGGGATAAGTATGTTTTCCATAAAGGTTTCAGTGGCTGTAAAGGTCATCTGTCATACTTTGAGAGTAAAAAATAGAGAAGGAGAAGAAAACCAGCTCCTGTCAGAGGTTAAGTCCTCTGTTTCTTTCATGTTTCTGTTGGGGGGGTACATTCCTTTGAAAAGACTGCTAATGCCGCCTGATTTATCACATGCTATATTAATTATTTGAATCTTTAAACAATGTACATCACTGCTCCAATCCTGTTCATCTGTGATACTGTGGCTGATTTTAAGTGCGAGGTCAATAGAGAATGCAAATGTGTTCACACTAAGCCAGTTGATGAATTTCCTCCGCCCTGTGTGGCTGAACCTGAATTGGATTTGGGCTGCTACCAAGGCTGCTTAACACTGGGAGCAGCCCAGCAACAGCCGTCTCTCTCTCTCTCTCCCTCTCTGCCTCCCCCCTCTCTGTCTGTTTGTCCCTCTCTCCCAGCGGCTGACAGAAAGCCACAGGAAGCTGCTGTCAGCTGCCTCAGGAGCAGAGTGAGCGATGCAGGAAGTGACCATCAATCCCTCCTCATTTCCTCTGCTCTGGTCCCTGGCTGCTGGTTTTGGACGGCGCTCTCCCCGAGCTGCACGCCATCAATATGCACTAATGATAGGAATTAGTAATGAACCACTGGACGCTGACATTACGCAGATCAACAAGATGCTTGTTCCTCTATTTAATGGCACATGGCAAGCTGCTAGAGCCTAGGAGCTGCACCCTGCACAGATTAGGACCAGATTGAATTAGCTGTGGCTGGACAAGTATGAGAGAAGCCTTTAGTGGTTTGTATGGTATGAGAGTACATGTGGTAAGGCTTAGAGATTTGAATGGCAGAGGAAACGGAACAGAGTTTACAGTGGATTGAAAAGCCCCAAGTGGTCTGCAAAGCACATTTTTCCATGATCGTCTCTTTGTCCTGCAACAAAGACAGGAAACATCAGAAGATGTCTGGCGTTTTACAGCAGCAGAGTGGACTGCTTCTAAAAGCTTTTAGGTAAAACACAGATTTATATGTTTAGAAAGTAGCTGATCCGCTTGTAAGTCGAGAAAGTGTCCAGCTGGTATATCTTATGTGGCATGGTGTATTTGTGTGTCTGTTGGGGAAGGGCAGGAAAATACAAAAACAACTTTTGACACAGATAGCAAAACTATTTTTAAGTATCTTCAGAAACATAAAAATAAATTATTTTCTCTTATTCTTTCCATTTTCTTTGTTTACTTACCAAAGCACAAAAACTCTGATGCACAGTGAGTTTAGGGTTCACACACAAGCGGTCCTAGAAGAATTTTGCCAAAATAAAGTAGTAAATACTTGAAAATTTATGGCTTAAATTTGTGGTAAAGGATTGTTTTTAGCCAATTTAGGGCAGAACAAAACAATCCGTAAACACAACCCTGACATTTTATCATCTTTTAATTTAGAGCGTCTTTGTTGGCATCTTTGGGCAGAAATTCCATACAAACCTTTCAGCATGTTGTAATTCATGTGGTCTCAGAGGAAACTAGACTTCTGCACCTCCTTTTGGCTCTTGTTTTTCTGTGAAAATGTAGCCCATGATAGAAGTTTTTAAACTGTCGTAGATCTTTTAAAGCAGAGCAGGCTCATGTCAACAGTAGGATGTGGTGATATAGTGGGTTAGATGGAGGATTTAAATTCAGGAGAGTGGTATTCGAATCTCGGATTTAGCCACAAATGAGTGTTGACTTTCAGCTTGAATGTCCTTGGACGTTTGGGGGCACATGTTCATTTCATGGGATGGGCTTAGAGCTGCACCTTTAAGTGTTACAAACGTGTAAGTAGTTGACAGCAACAGATACTAACACATAATACAAAGGATACAGTTCAGCACTGCCTCTTACTTGGTTGTGGGTTGTGTTTCTCACTGTATGGTCTCCTTACAGCTCCTTTTTGGGTTCCACCAGCTCCTGAAGGGAATACCTGATTGTTTATATGGTAAATACTCTGTTGTGTTTGCTGGCTAGTTGCTAACTGTCTGTTTGTTGTTTGGTGCTGTAGAGGTAGTATACAGTAGGTTTATTAGAGCTTTTACACTGGAAACAACTGCCTGGAAGTAATTATGATGAGACAGCTAACAGTAAACCAAAACATTAAAGCTGCGAACCACAAAACCAAAACAATGAGCTGAAAGACACATAAACCTGAAGGGAACTGATGATTTGTCAGCACGACTGACCCCTTTCATATTGTACATAGCAATTAGATATTTAGCTTTAAATCAGCTGCTTTAATAATGCGCAACAAGGCACTTGAGTTTTCCATGCTTGCTGATAAAGACACATTTTGGTTGGAATGTAAAACATATTTAAGTTTGATAGAATAATGCTACAGACAAACAAATAAGTCAAATAGGACTAATGAAATCACGCATTTTTTATTTGGAAAGGATAAATGTGTCAGTGCTGTTTCGCTCATTCAGCTCGAGTCCAAATGTGGTTCCTGGATAAAGAGACATTTCTCCTCCTGATGATCATGTCAGCTGTCTGTCATTCAGTAGCATTGACCTCACGCTGACCTGCAGTTGCTGTGGATGTTGTAGCCTGAGGCAGAAGACGACCACTGTGAGCAAATTCTCTGGTATTTCTCTTTATTTAGTTTACCGGGGAATTTCTGTGGAAGGGAATGGCACATGGCCTCAAGGCAAGCAGCAGAGCCGCCTGGCTGTGAGGGGTGAAACCGTAAATGCACTGCTGGGAACTGACCAGTATACCTTCGCTGTGTACATTACATGTTTTGCTCCACCTTTTCTTTCACTGTCTTTTTTGCTTTGCTGCTCTGATAGCCCAGACGTTGACCCTTCAGGAGTAGCTTTAGCAGCTGGGATTGATTTCTCCAGACCGCAGCCCCATGTTATCCTCCTTCCCTCCTCCAGTACATTCTCATACTGGGCAGTTACTGCCTCGCCGTCACTGAACGACTCCCTCTCCCTCCTGTGATAAATATTGCAGGCTTTTGCCAGTCGAGGCCAGACATTGTCAGGATATTGCTCTGCTTTTAGCACCAGAAGGACTTCCGTTTCCCGGCTCTTTGAACCAGGCGGTGCAGAAGACAAGAGACAAGAGTGTAATTGCCAGGGTGGAATGTGCTGTGCACCAATTAATGGCAGCCTCCTTTGAAAGAGGAGTATTGTAGGGGTGGGGATGACTTTCAGCTGCCATTGTTGCCTCCTGATTGAGGCCTCTGTAAAAGAGGGAGGCAGTCAGCTTGTTGAAACATCTTAAAGCTGAGGCTCTGCACCGCGCTGAGAACACCAAGAGCTCCAGGCTCTGGGAGAGACGTATACTCAATAGTGATACTCTTAAAAGATACCGCTGGCACATCATTTCCACTTTCTTCATTTTGACTTTCATTATTAAAATTGGACGAGATATCTTTACCCTCAGATGCTTCAATTCAAATCTTTTGACATCCTTTTATTGTTAATCAGAGAAGAGTGTCTGATTTAAAAGGGAGTATTCTTTGAACCTTTTTTTTTTCCCGTCAGTGTCTACCCTTTGAATCCTGCGCAGCCGTTACATCACACACAGCTTGTTCGGTTGAGTTTACATCTCAGACCTTCAAAGCTGGTGCAGCCCAATTTCCAGGCTTTCTCCTGTTCTAGAGAAAGCCTGTCAGTTCTCACTGATGCAGGAGTCTCATGAAAGCCTCATGACCCACATCAAACAGTTAGATGGCCACAGAGAACGTGTGGGTTGCTTTATAAATTTGCTAGTTGCAGCATGCACGGACAGATTGCATTGTTTCCCATAATGACACCTACGTACAGCGCACATAGCTTTCAGGCTTGCACGAAAGTGATTTCATATTAAATTTCCCCAAACAGCATGAGGGTGTATGGCACAAACATGATTTGTTTTCTTTGACATCTAACAGATGATTGATCTCTGATTCTTTCTCGGCTGTGCTTGGCAGTATTGTGTTTCATATAATTCAGACCGGCTTTGATAATTCAATGAAATACATCAAACATATCTCAAACAGAGAATTCTGTCTGTCATCTCCTGTTAAACCCGTCTTCTGTGAGTCAGTGGGTTATGAACCCACCAGCAGCCTTCTGTGTATCAACAGAACAGCTCCACATGTAAAAAAATAAATAAAATAAAAAATCATTTTCTTCCCACAAGGGAAGCAGCATGTCTTTCCATTGTAGCGGCAGGCCTTTCAGTTTGAAACCATACATTCCTGTTGATGAATGTGGCTGCTGAAAAAAACAAACACGAGGATCAAGCTCACCGTGTTTTTTAGCATGTGGGAAGAAAGGAAGAGGAATGTATGAACCCTACAACTACTTCTAGCCTGCCATGGTCTTTCATTACCCAGCCTGCTGAAGGAAAGGGGAATTGAAAGGTCTGTTCAGGAAACTCAGCCGACAGAAGGCAGACTACATGTCAAGTGAGCCGCAGCTGTTTTGTAGGGTAGTTAATCTGTTCTTCACGGCTTCATGAACCACTCTGCCTTCCAGCTATGATTTCAGAGCAGAGTTGTATTTACAATTGAATGGTGATCATATATGAAATAGTAATTGTTGGAAGATTAGGGCGTATATAAGTTACAATAATCCCATTTACAGTGTTCCTCTCCATCACAGGCTTTAAATGGCTTATTGAAAAGTCAGCATGGGCCTGAAGAAGAACAAGGAAGAAGGCAATATGAAGCCATGATAGGAGGCTTTATTTTAATGGTAGATTGTGTTTTAGAACACTGTGATGACTGTTTTGAGGATATGCTTCATTGCCATCTCCATTCTTTGTCTGTTCAACATGAAGCTGGACTTATCTGTTAGCTTAGCTTAGCATAAAGACCGGAAACAGGGTTAAATTGCAAGGTGAATAAAAGATTTTCATGTAATCAAGATCACTTGCATCAAATTTATACGACCAGCTCCTCACTAAGAGGTCGAAGCAGGCTGGAGCTGCCCCACGCGATGACATTGAGCAGTGTGAAATTGTAAACGTGTTGCTGTGGGAGAGACCCAGAAGAAACACCAGAAGCCACGGCAGCCCAGTCACAGTGAGATGTAGCGACAGGGCTGACAGGGATACAGCTAATTTTTAAAGCCGTTGTGTGCCTCCACGCTCGCTGCTGAGCTCAGGCAGCCACGGAGAGCCGCAAACACCAGGCTCCCAGAGACAAGGGCATGTTCAGCCGCCAAGCTACACCAAATCTTCAAAGGGAGGATTTGTATGAAGACATCCGCTACATATTTAGGAGGCGGTGTTCGGGGTGACACCAGCAAAACCTCAGTTTCTTTTCTCAGTTTATCGGTGGAGCTAACTCCTACCTTTTATTTGCTTTAGCTATTAGTGGAATTACGTAGACATGCTCTGCATTGCGTGCAGTCCTTTAAAATAAAGTTGTTGTATGGCATTTACAATAGTTTGAGCTTTTTGCCTGTATGTCCCCAGGTTTTCTGCCCGAGACATAGAGTAGTGTCAGTGTTCCAAGATACTGATGTGATTGATGCTGATGGGATATCTGAAGCCAAAACAGAAAAATCTAACAACAATGGATTTTGTGACTCCTGTTTTTTCAATGTTGTGTCTGTGAAACTGCAGTAATACGCAGGGGAAGTCTTGGACAAGTTTGGAGAAACCAAACACAGCGATACATAAATCTTTTACTTTACATTACAGAAACATTTGTGGAGCCAAGGTTGTGCTGAAATAATAGTGGCATGTATACTACAGTACACATTTTATATAACTTTAGATTTTGAGGTCTGAGGCACCTGTAAAATGCTAACAGTATCCAAGACCCATAAATAGTTAATACAGCTGGTAAAATCAGGCAGACATACTGTGCACCATGTTCTGACATTAATGGATTTTGTATTCTCTGTTATTGCCAAGTTATGGTAGTGGTTCTACAGTTCCCATAATGCCCTGTTGGAATTCAGAAGTGCAATGTATGCTGGGAAATTAGTGAGTTTTCTGTGAGGCTACATAATGAGACTATTTTTTTTCTATTGTTTGTTTATGTCCCTAAATTTAAAATTTTACATAATTGCAAATTGGCGCAAATTCACTACTAGCAGTTGTTGCTTGTACTGTAACCGTGGATATACAGACAGCCTGCAGTGGATTTGTTTTGATACTGAAGAAAACTGCCAAACATAATTGTCGTTGGTGAAAACTGGTGGATTTATGGGCATTTATCCATTTAGGACACTTAAGATGTTGGACATTGTCGATTAAATTGTCACTCTGAGAAACAGGAGGGTGATTTTCAAAGCCAACTGTCTCAGAAATGTGGGTGCCGAGGCTTATTCCAGTCCCTAATGACATCTTCAAATCCATTTAGACTAGCTCACTAACAAAGCAATTTGAAATGTACCACTCGACCATTTACTCAATTCCCCATCATGATTGCTGAATGACATTTCCCTTATAGAAATTCAAAAAGCACCAATTAATCACATTACGCGACTGTCTGTTGTTTGCCAAGACTGGGAGTTGTTATGCCAGCTCTGTGCTGGCAGCACTGTAATTAAATTATATTAAAGCCAAAATACTGTGCTTTTTAAGTTGTGTCAAATAAAGCATCTCAATGTCTCGTGTGATCCGAACAATGTCGACGCGATGCTGATTAGAGCACACTCAGAAAGAGAGCTGTGTGCTTTGTTGTCATTAAAAGCTGCGTTATTGCCTTGCTGCAGGAGGATTTTCATTTCTCCTCTCTTTTATGGACTAAAATGCCTGTGGCCTATTTTCAGCTAATGTACTCTTGGGTACTGGAGGCCTATTGTGTTTCCTGTAGACAATCTTTTTAGTTACACAGCCTTTTGCTCCGATTATACTGCTTCCACTCTGTCTGTATGATCTGCTGTCATGGCAAACCGCTCTGCTTGATATCAACACAAAGCAAAGACCCACAATGCACCTCAACCTGGAAAGAGAAAACTCTTAAGGCTTGTTTGCTGTGCCAAGCTTTTCACACCCCGCCAATGTCTGAACCCATCAGTTAACATATTGGCTCCACTTCCCCTATTATGTGCCTGATGTAAACCGCCAGCCGTGTGCTGTTAGCTGTTGAAACATGTAAGAGGCTGGCTGATGGAGGAGATGAGCATCCTAAACAGACTGCATTATTAGGTACACAGCTGGAAGCTTGCAAGCCTCTCATTTGTAGTGCCGCGACGGGAGCATAAACAACGGTGTAATCTCCCCAACTTCAATGATGTAATCAGCGGTAAAAACTGATGATAGTCTGCTCGGAATGAGCTGGCCGCCGCGCTGATGCAACACGGCTTGTTTTGATGGTGGAGCTGCTCAGCATTGTGCGCTTCCTTTGTGCGCGCTGTCAGTGTGAATGAACGATGCCCATGTTCTACAGCCATGCGGGGCCACTTAAGCTCAGATAAATGGTTATATCTGGATTAGTAAAGGGTCTGTGTTGAAAGAAGTTTATTGATCTCCACTTGGAAATTGGATAATGTGTTGTGGCAGCTGTGTACTATACTGTTGATTGTGGGCCACAGTTTATCCATTTACACTTATTTCAGTCAGTACAAATTCATCTGCACAAATAACCCCTGAGGGTGTCTCCAGGGATGCGCGACTGGAAAGTTTAACTGGCTGGAAATTACTAATAGATATTATGTAACATTACAGAAACATACAAATTCCAGTAGCAAAGGCTGAGCTGAGGAAATGACACACTGCTATCTACAGTACTATTAAAAAAAAATCTTTCTGTATAGTAAAATATCTGAGGCACTAGTAAGATGATTAAGTGTCCAAGATCTCAAATGGTTAATACAATTAACTGCACTACTTAGAGTTACAGCATACAGTATATCCTCCAAGGCCAGATTCTCTCTCTCAGCATGTTGTTTGGAAAGGCTTTTTTTGGCTGCATGACAGTATTTAGACTGCAGTACCTGTGATTGGCTGTTTAGGAGCCCACTGAGCTGTGTGGACAAACAGCCGAGTCTCAGATTAATAAGGGGTGAACGGCAGTCTGCAGGCCTATTACTGTTACTGAGCTCATTAACCTGCCTGCTGCGCCTGATCCCCTACACACACACATGCACATAAAGCAGTTATGATCAGTTCCTGAAGTATTCTAAGTTAATGGGATGGTAGTTTCCCAGCCTGAGTCAGGTCAGTAGCCGTAGCCAAATTAATTTGGTTAGCAGTTACAACAATGTCAGATTGATTATACAAAATTGTCTGTTCACAGGCGCCTGCACAAGTAGTATGCTGTTTTTCACAAACTGGGATATGAGTATTTATTATGTATACATTGATTTGCATTACCAGATTTCTCTGTGCTCTGCGTAAACATCATACAACCCAAATATGCATATCAAAACCAGGAAAAGCCATGTCAACACAATCACCGCTGTAAAAACATCAAAGTTTGAAGCTGCATAGCACATTAAATACAGTGTATACATACATACCAATCAGCCATCCCATTACAGCCACTGACAGGGGAAGTGAATAACATTGATTATCTTGCTACAGTGGGACCTGTCACTGGGTGGGGAATATCAGACAGCAAGACAACAGTGAGTTCTTGAAACTGACGTGTTGGAAGCAGGAAAAATGGGCAGTGTAAGGATTTGAGCGACTTTGACATGACCAAACTGTGATGCTTAGATGACTGGGTCAGAGCATCTCCAAAACGGCAGCTCTCGCGGGGTGTTCCTGGTGTGCAGTGATTAGTACCTGCCAAAAGTGCTCTGAGGAAGGTGAACCGGTGACAGGGTCATGGGCGCCCAAGGTTTATTGATGGCTGGCCTGTGTGGTCCAATGCCACAGAAGAGCTACTGTAGAATGAACTGCTGAAACCTTTAATGCTGCCTATGATAGAAAGGTGATGCTACTTTGATACCTACCACCTACCTAGACACTGTTGCAGACCTGGTACACTCCTTCATGACAATAGTATTCCCTGGTGACAGTGGCCTCCTTCAGCAGGATAATGCTTTCTAATACACTGCAGACATTGTTTAGAAATTGTTTGAGGAACATGACAAACAGTTTAAGGTGTTGAATTGGTCTCCAGATCTCAATCCAATCAAGCATTTGTGAGATGCGCTGGAAAACTGAGTCCGATCCATAGAGGCCCTACCTCATGATTTACCAGACTTAAAAGATCTGCTACTAACATCTTGGTGCCTGATACCACAAAACACCTTCAAAAGTCTATGGCGTCTGTGGCTCGACAGGTCAGAGGTCTTTTGGCATCTACGCAATATTAGACATGTGGTTTAAATGTTCCGGCTGATCAGCGTATATAACGTGTTGTCAGTCTGTCATGCTATATTTATATTTGAGTTAAAGGATTGCGATTTTCTTCTGGCTCATCAGTTCAAAGCCTGATTTCTTAAACATGAGATATGTCAGTCTCTGACAACCGATCTGTCCAGATCCATTCTGTCTATTTAAAATGAGCTTCCAGCTTTGTAGAAAATGCATTTCAATCTCCTATTTTCAGCTCGCAGATTTTCATAATACGTGGGAAATATGAATGAACCTTGAAATAAAGATGTCTGGTGCATTTGCACATGAACAAATTTCTATTTTCCCAAGGTGTAAGATTCTAAAAGTTCAGGAAAACTCATCTTGCCTGGGTCGAATAGAAGAAAAACTTGGCAGAGAGTAGCAGAGGAAAGCATGTCAGAGTAACCTGTTAAACTGACTGAGGAGAGAGAAAGATGACCCACAGGATAAGGTGTTAATGGGTCATTGACCTGCTACATAAAATACAAGCACATGTTACCACTTAGCACCAAAGATATCGATAATAAGACACAGAATAGATACCCATAAATGAATGTTGTCATGGTTCTGTTAATCAAATAACAAATGAAGTTTTGTAACACACTGCAGATAAGCAGCTACTCTTTTTTGCAAAGAAATCAAGTAGTGCATGAAAAAAAATACCTAAAAGACTATAAATTACATCAACCAACTGTTGCAACGTATATTTTCTGAACCCAAACAATCATCCAGGCTCCAACATTCACTTCATCCTGTTCTGCAGTGTCTCTACACTACACTGAAGCACTCTACTTTACCAAACCGATGCTGCCTTCAGATGGGCAGAGTACATTTGTGACACTCGAGTTGTCAAGAAGCAGGCTTGCACTTTCAAGTTTGAAAGTCATGAATGTAAACATAGAGGAGTTAAGTGGAGTTTCCAGAGTTCTTTTTCGCCCTAAACCCAAGAGAGACATAGAAATCCCATATGACATTTTATCACTGCTGAATGTTCGTGCAAATCCCTTCATTTTATGGCGCTAAATGCTCACGTCATATCGTCTTTTAAGTGTATTGTTATTGTTGTTGCTGCATGAGGTAGCAAAGTGACCTGGCTTTTATTAAGATTGTTTCAAGTACTGCAGTGACGGAAAAAGTATTTGTATCCTTAAAATATATAAATGAACCAATAGAGCAGTTTAAAAATACTACATTACAAGTAAAAGTCCAGCAAGAAAACTCCTGCTAAAGTAAAAGTACACAAGTATTAAACTATTAAAGTAAAAGTATTGGTTTTGACTGATATATTGTTATAGCTGACATCATTAGAATATTAATAGTGAAGCATCAGTGTGTTAGCATCATGTTCGCAACATCGCTGCTGCAGGTGGAGCTAGTTTAAACTACTGTATATCCAATTTTATATACAGGGACAGCAGATGTCATGTGATTATTGTGAGAAGAAAAAAGAAAACATTTATTTATTTTAAACGTTTATTGAAATGAAACCATTTGAGAAGTTTAGAGGGAAAAAAATCACTATTTGGTGGAGCTGTTAACAACTCATAGACATCTGAAATGTGAACCTGACTACACACTGCTGTTTGGAAGACATTAAAGGCAAAAGGGTTGGAAATAACTGATTTTAATCTTTCACTACATGTTGTATTTGTCAAATAAATGTAGTGAAGCAGAAAGTATAACGTTTCCAATCTGAAATGTAGTGGAGTGAAAGTATAAAATAGCATCAAATGGAAATACTCATGTAAAGTACCAGTAACTCAAAACTGTACTGAAGTTCAGTACTTGAATAAATGTACTTAGTTACTTTCCAATACTGTAGTACTCAGACATGACATGCATGTATACAATAGACATTTAATTACCAGGTATGACATGTACGGTGCTCAACTCAGTGATCTAATGGATATTTGTACCCACAGTGAACCAAACCACTCTTCAGCAACAAAGCATAACTTGCCCTTTTTCTGACTCCTCACATAACATTTCCTCATATATTCAGATGTGTCCATAAAGAGAAAGCGTGACATGCTGTTTAAGTGGCATTAAGGTGATTATTATGCTGTTTTGACTGTGTGTGGACTGCATGTCATCCAGCATATACTTTACATTACACATGAAGCACACTGTCGCATGGAGCAGTATGATTACCCAGCTTTCTCTCTATTAAGTTTCCATGACAGTGGAATGCGCAGGCCGGGAAGGTCGCAGAAGAGATAAGTACTACTTACCATATTCAGCGTCGTTTGAACTAGGTAATTATATTCAGCCAGAGACATTTCTCCTCCTTCTCCCCCACAGTTCCTCTCTCTCTGTTTCTTCACGGCTAGTTTAAGCGCTGGTGTTGAGCTTTAACAAGGCCGCTTTTGTCCCAGATAAAGCTTCTAGACAGCACTCATCAGTGCAGTGTAAGATCCTTGCCTGCCGGAGCACAGAGCGCTGCCCCGGGGGCATCTTATCACTCCGCTGGCAATCACAAATACCCACTGAGATAGATGGGCTTCTCAGTTCTCTCTGTGGGGAGCCCTTCAGCTGAGAAAGATGGCTTTTCTCTTTCTGCAAACACTTCTGACTGGCAGCTTGGCAGACAGACAAACATAAAAATACACAGAGAAAGCAAGAGCTATTGACAGGCAGATGCCTGCAACCCACACAGAGAAGTACTGGTCTCTTTCTACACATGCACTGATTGACAGATTGGCAGGCAAGATGGAGATGAAGGCAGACAGAAAGCTGACATATGCATATAACACACATAAGGATACATTTATGCAATTGTACACACACACATACACACACACACACATGCATTCCACACTCCCACACAACAGCACTGTGTGTCTACATTCCTGCCATATTTTTCTTGGAGCCTAAGAATGGCGAGTTCCACACATGGATTTTTATACGTTATGCTGTTGAATACAACACCAGTGCCAAGTGGCATCCTCACCTCTCCAGACTGCCTGTCATTTTTACTCACCCGTTGTGCTTCCCCCAGCAAAATGACCACAGCTTCAGACAAGCAGCACATTCATGGGATTCATATGAGTATTGGCAGGAGGATATGTCTATAAGCATGGGGCCAGAAAGCTACTATCACAAAGCTGTGTTTATGATGACTACTGGGCCAGATAGTATTGGAGGGGAGCCAGTTCAGCACTGTTTGGCTTCCTGTCAGTGTATCATAAAGGTCATCCTATTTACTGACCCGCTGTGGTTACTTCCACTTATAGAGACATCACCATCTATTTCATTAGTTAGTAAAACAACACGGTGTTAGTGTCATGTAATTACATACACTCACTCTGTACTGTATGATGAATGTATACCACTTAGTGCTTCGGGGTTGGGAGGGGGAGGGGGGGCAGATGGCCTGTTATTATGCTGTCAATGATTCAGGCAGAACAGACAAGCCATTTGTCTCCATATTGTAATGAGTCAATGTTTCGAAACAGTAATTACCTTTTCGACCAGTTGACAAATGACAAGAATAGTAGCTTACACGCCATGTATACACACCACCGTGTGCTCCGTAAACACAAACATACACACTTGCACACACATCTCGGTTTTATGTTGACCTTTAACCCCTGCTGACACTTTACTATTGATTCTGTTTCTAGTTCAGACTTCATTATGTGTGCAACAGCCAGCCGACGCTCGTACCTGCTCCCTCCACTGATGTCATCTTCAATCTTGATTGTGTTGTGACTCATATTGATTACGTTTACACCTGCAATAAATAGGCATCTCCGGGATATTTATAGAAATCTGATTTGACCTTGTAAAGCTTGTAACACAAGTCCTCTTGCAGTATTTACATCACTCCTTTTCCCTCTCTTTACCTCACAGAAGTAGATACATTTTTCTTCTGAAAGAAAATGTGACAGTTATTTGTTTGTTATTTGTTACTTGTTTACAGTACAGATTATTATGCACATTATGCTCATTTACAGGTTCATCATTTTATTTTATGGTATCTCTATATGCCATTATGTACATTGCTGCAACACATCTTCAAACTGTGTCTGCTCTGTTTTAGCTCCTGTCTCTTTAAGGCCCATCTCCCAAAAAGCTCTGATTGGTCAGTTTTTGCGCTAGCTTCAGGTGGTTTATGACTTTTTAGAGTTAATGTGTGTAATGGGTCATTGTCTAAGTCTCTGGACATTACAGAATAATTACAGCTTTCCTAAATGAAGAGAATTCCTGCAGACTTCTCTCCAGTTTTCTCTCTTGGATGGCCAAAGATTACATTCCAATTCACATACTTTTACTTTTCCTACTTTTACCTATTGTTTCATGCAGTTCGCATACAGTTGGGACGTACTACTTCGTCATAATGATGCG
>OMNN01097501.1:38859-60343 GCA_900302755.1 Chromis chromis
CATTGCTGCAACACATCTTCAAACTGTGTCTGCTCTGTTTTAGCTCCTGTCTCTTTAAGGCCCATCTCCCAAAAAGCTCTGATTGGTCAGTTTTTGCGCTAGCTTCAGGTGGTTTATGACTTTTTAGAGTTAATGCGTGTAATGGGTCATTGTCTAAGTCTCTGGACACACTGATGATGCTATCAGCCTTGCATGATGATGATGCTATTAGCGTTGCATATGGATGTTGTTGTTGTTGTTATTCCTATTATTAAAACTGCGCACTTCTCAAGCACTGTCTGTCAGCATTGTGCCCAATCAGGACCTAAAGCAGAGTTTCTGCTCTTCCTGGTCTTTTTCGCCTTCTATCTAGATATTTGCTTGTGTTGTTCTTTCTCAGATGTACGTCGCTTTGGAGAAAAGCGTCTGCCAAATGAAATTGTAACATTGTAACATTGTAACATTACAGAATAATTACAGCTTTCCTAAATGAAGAGAATTCCTGCAGACTTCTCTCCAGTTTTCTCTCTTGGATGGCCAAAGATTACATTCCAATTCACATACTTTTACTTTGTCCTACTTTTACCTACTGTTTCATGCAGTACGCATACAGTTGGGACGTACTACTTCGTCATAATGATGCGCCTTGAACTTAAACCTTTGTCATCTTCATTTCAAAATGTGCTGCCATCAGTCTGTGCCTTCCTGCCGGTTAAGTTTGTTTGCACTCGTACAAGACACCATGATGCATGTAACATAGTCTGCGAACAGGATTGTGGGTCAAATGGCCAGAAAAGGACATTTTCATACTGCGAAACTTGACTGGATGTAGTAGGACATCTGGGTACATCTACATTTGTCATACTATGTATAGTTTCCAGCTCCCATACACAAAGTAGCCTGTACTGCAACCTTTGCAACACTATGGACACTACTAAACCTAGTTCATTTGCTCCATAGCTCTTGATGGAAACAGGTCTGATTTGCAATTTCAAATGACATTTCAAATGTTTGCTTCAGTGTTCCCTTTGTATAAGCATTATCTTGAAACATTAGTTGGAAACACAGCTTACTGCCAAACTAGCTGTTGGGCAGGAATTAAGCAGATGTGTTACATGCTGACGTAAATAAATAATGGAAGAAAAACCTGGACTACAAACGAGGCATTTCATGTAGTGTTTTCTGTAGGAGAGAATAACTTGGTGTCGACTTGGACTTGTAAGTTTGTAAACTTTTTACATGCACGAAAAAAGGCTATAACCCACTAAAGGCAAAGGAAAAAACAAAAAAAGCATAGTATGGGCTCTTTAAGAATTTTCTAGACATGCACCTGAAGTTTCCATAAAGAGAATTTCGGAGGGAATCTCTGACCTTGGTGAAGGTAATTTAGTGGCAACAAGTTCAGTGACTCTTGTGTGCATCCACAACTGTATTTCATGTGCTTATGGTTTTCACTCCGTCCAAATGAAGTGCAGTCATGCAGGATGCCTGTTAAAGTCAGGTGTAACAAGACTCACGGAGACACCCAGCTCCATGCTGCCTCTCTGCCCATCACGCTCAGAGGAAATTATAAAAAAGCTATTATGTGTGCAACCTCCAACAGAAAAAGAAAGTAACATTTGAAAGGAGTGAGTGCGGAGGATGGGGGAGAGTGTACTTACAGGAAAGTCAGAATGCTGCAGTGTTTAGACCTGAGGTAAATGTCACAGTAATGTCAACTGCTTCCGATCCATAAAAAGAGGATGGAGGTTAAGTTGTTTTTGTTTGGGTGGAGGCCGTGGTTTGTGAGTGGGAATATACCATCAGGGTGAATTATTGTCTTTATTTTTTGCAGAAAAAATAATGACTAAGATGGTGAGATTATAGAAAGCTCTGAATTATTGGTAGGATTTAGTTGTGGTGAAGAGAACTTGTATTTTTGCTTTTAACTTTTAGGAAGGTCAGCCATTCATACATCTCCAGTCGGCGGAGTGCAATCAATATTACATGTGTGCTCTTTTCACTGCTGAAACCCTGGCTTTCTTACAGGGTGCTTGTGTGTTTTGACATCTTCAGCACTGAATCAGGCTTTATTTACTGTATATATATATATATTTGGTATAAAGCTTCTGTAACACACACACACACACTAACACTGCTGGCTCAAATAACCAGGGCTGCCCCTGAACTAAGATGTTGTAGTCGACTAGTAGCTGATCATTTAAAACCATCAGATGTGGCACATTTGTAGAATACTAATTTAATTACCAAAATTAAATAAAAAATTAAATGTGATTTGAGTTCCAGGGCTGAGAAAGAATGTTACAGGGACTGTTCTACATTACAGAGAAATACACAGCCATAATAATGAGCCTTTGAAATATAATTATAATAAACGTGCGCATGAAGGGAGCCGTAGTAACACTGACAAAAGCAAGTAATGATTGTGAATGTGTTAGAAAACCTTGCAAGGAGACTGAACATTTTGTTAATCAGCCCTAATCATGGAGTGCTCCTTTAGCAAAGCGGGCAGCTTGTCATTGGCAAGCTAAAATTTGACATGTCTCATTTAAAAATATGACAAAAATACACTGTTTGTACCGGATTCTGGAAAAAAAAAAAAAAAAACAGAAGAAAATTCTACGAATCTCAGCGCAATTGAGAAGCCATTAGTGACTCAGTCAACTATTTGACTGAACTGCAGGCTCTGTTTACATTCAACATGGTGAGATATTCTTACAAAGTGTAGTGTGAGCAGTGTGAAAAACGCTAAGTGTGTAGAGGATCTTTTTTTATATATGTATATCATTTTTGGCATTATATCTTTGTTATACTGCTCAGAAGACATGTTTGAGTTGGCTCTACTTCTAGCCAGGGGTGTGCTGTTTCCATAGTGGTGCAGGACCTCAGGATATCAGTGCAAAATGAGCGAACAGTGAGTACAAATTTACCAGGAGCAAAGATTTACCAGGAAAGGGTTAATCTGCTCTCTCTCTCTTTTTGCTGCCATTCAGTCTGTCATGAGAATGCTGCATGCATGTTGTGAGTGCAGCCCTACAAATATCTACAAATAAAGTGTGTTTGATTGCAGTTACCTGTAGCACTAGGACCAAACAAATTGTGAAAAATATAGATGTTGAAATATTTCTCTGTAATTCTCTGTAATATATGAATAGTTATAACTCTGCTAGGTTTTGTAATTTGCCCAATGAACTCAGTTTTGATAGGGTGACTGACTTGTGATTCCTGTGGACCTGGAGCTGGGAGATGACACCAATATGTGAACTGAACATTTATATATCAGAAGGCCCCTCCAACACAGTTGTAGAAATGCTTGGTAAAACTCTGGAAGATGATCACAGTAAACCCTCTGAACCCCAAGCAGTGTTTTCAGCTCCTGTCTGACTTTTACTTATGCTTATTTTTCACAGCAATAGAAAGTCCTGCGCCTCAATGGAAATAGTACAACCATGGCTAGAAGCAGAGAGAACTCAAAAATGTCTTTTGTGCAGAATAGCAAAGTTAGAAAACCTGGAATTAACATGTACAACATGTTTTCTAGGTGCTCATAGGTGTTACCTATACTTGAAAAAAAAAAAGGTATCTCAACATACTATAGACATTCTGCATTTTTAATTGGATCCCATATTATTATTTTATCTCCACTGTGTAAACACAGTATGCCGTTCAGCTGAACTGACAAAAAGCTGAGTCACTAATGGCTTCCAGGTTGTGCCAAGGAGCAGATAATATTTCATTTTTCACAGAGTCTGGGTAGAGCAAACAGTTTATATTTGGCAAATTTATAAATGAGACATATAGAATAAAGTCATTTTGATGAAATACCACAGTTTTAAGCACATTTGGTTAAGTTTCCAGACCGAAAGGCACGTCACGAATGAGCGGGTGCCACGGTTAAGTTAGTATTGGTTTAACAATTCCAACCCCATGCTGCAAAACCCACCTGGCTTGAACCCCAAGCAGCCTAAAGAAAACCATTCAAATATTTGACCTGGGTCTGCAAAGGATGCAGCAACACATGGAAAAATCACTTCTCTGGGTTCAGTATGCCTAACGGGGCATGAGAGCTTTAGCCTAATCTATATCCAGCTGCGTAGCATTGATTTGTGGGCTGTATCTCCAGCAATAGGTCTGGCAGGAGTCAACTATACAGGTATTTATGATACGTGCAGCAGATTGCTATGAATGGATGGCTTCCCTGGCTGTGAGAGGACTACGGGAATGGGAGGCGGGGTTACATCACTCCATCAGAATGTAATAGGGATAAAATGAGGTGCTAGTCGGCGGAAAAAATGGGAACAGGATTGGCAGTCCACGTTTATAAGGCCGTTTGAATATTAAGTCGCTGGACATGAGGGGAATAGACCTCTTAAAAGTCTATGCCCTGATGTCATTAACCAGGCCGAGGGAGGCTGGGAGTGACTGAATGGATGGAGGGCAGGAGTAGGTCCCCAGAAAGTCGGCGAAGATATATGTTTCACTTCATTTAATGGTCTTTGAACTTAAGTATGTGTGCGTGTGATATTACTTTTTATGGAGGCTGTAAAAAGTTTTGTTGTGCAAAGAGACACAAATCCGGGTCAGCTGAGGCCTGGGCTTGTATTGGCAGGCCCAGACACACTGCGGCTGCCAGCTTTCCCTGTGAAAACGTAAACAGACAGTCACAACTAGCACACAGCGCGCTGATCCACTGCTCTGTGCATAATGCCCCGTGGAAAGACTGAAGCAAAACCTGGCAGCACGAGCGATTTGGAGGCTAAGGACGCATTTTCCTCCATATAAAGTGATTGCGCGGGCAGCGTTTTCATGCAAAACATCAAACTCTTGGCAGCCACTGTTGCAGTGATGGAGTTTATGTGTCACCAGATGGGTGTCACACCCCGGTGGTGAAGGATTTTTTGGGTGGGGGACATCTCATGTGGAACCTGCCGGATCAGAGAGTACATGTGGAGGCAAATACATGAGCTGTAGATAAGTTGGGGGGATTTGATCTTGGTAGTTTTGGAATGTGAGAATATCCACGCACTTGCTCCTGCTACTAGTAAGCTTTACACATTAAAAAAGCAAAGTCTGCCTTTGTAACACAGTGCAACAGTTGAACACATTCTCATTTCTTTCCACACGTTTTAACCCGGCACCTGAATGTTGTTGTGCATACTCTATTCTCTCCGTCTACTTATCCCACATTCAGAGCCGTCCAAATGAAAATTCATTTCTTTCAGTTAATTGACTCACAGCGTCTTTTCCCTGAGCTCCGTCAGAGTTGTGAGGCAGAGTCAGCTGTCAATTCCAGATTACAGCGTGCTGTTGTTGGAGAGAGGAGCCCATTGTGTTTATCTGCAGTGACAGCTGGCTGGAGGCAGCAGGGGAATAGATCTGTCACTGTGCCTAGTTTGTCTGTGATCTGGCATCTGCCCAGACACTCCACCTTTGGCAGGGCTGGCTCCAGTACATCTCTACTCAGTCTTCACCTACTCCACCTTCACTTTCCTTCCCTTTCCTTCAGTGTCCACAAATTTCAGGCTCTCTCTTTCCCAGCTGTAGATGTGTGGTCTTATGACCTACTTTGACTGAGGGTAACTAGTGCTAATGGGTATTCACTGGCTTTGCGGTGACACGTCTTGTTAATTTCACATGTACTTATTGAGGCCCAGGCAGTACGGCTCCCTCTGACCCGGGTTATACAGCAGGTGGTTCCAAATCTCACTTCCTTTTTCTGTTTGCCAATTACTGCTGCGGGCCTTCAGCATACAGATTCCCCGACGTCCCGCTGTGATGGAGTGCCTATTCACTGCGATTATTTCATCATGCTAGCGGTTGAGCTGCAATAGAAAAGGCAGCGAGATGAATCACAGTTAGCCCCACGCTCTGATTCCACTCTTAATTTTCACAGAGGGGGGGCTCTTGTAATGAATCGCTGCTCCAGCAACAAACCTGCTCTCCTGTCACGCAGGGCTTCACGGGGGCTGCCCGAGTTGGCAGCTGCACTGTTTCTGCTATTTGTGGGGCAGTTTTCTGTTAAAGCTCCGCGATACGTGTCAGAACTGGCCTGATTCAACTCCCCACTTTAAAGTGCTGCAGGGCAGAAAAGCTCCATCCTCCACTGGAGCTGAACAAGGGTCTGCACAGAGGAAATTCCTCTATTTGTAAACTCAAAGGTTTGTTTGTTTTTAGCTGATTCACTAAGCGCTAGCCGTCTGTTCACACTCTTGCTGCTGCGTTTGATGTGTGTCTCTTTGCTACTTGCGCGGCGTTGTGTTGACATTTGACCAGAGTGCTTCTGTAATCTGTTTTTCTCCTCTCGCTGCCTGTGAGCAGGAGCTATATAAACATGTCCTTCCTCCGCGGGAGGCGAATGGATCACTCCTCATTACTGGGAAAGCAGGGAGACGAGAGGCGCACAGCCACTGCTGCTGTTTGATCCTACTGAGTGGAAGCAGGCATGACACAGGCACACAGGTACAATGTTTACATGCACATATACACAAAAAAAAACACCCAACAGCAGACCTGGCAGGTGGTGTAGCATCTAAAATAAGGTGGATAACAAGTGAATTCTGAGAATGAGGTTTCTTTTATTCATCCACAAACCACCAAACTCACCCGCGCATCCAGAATCTATTCATCTGCTTTCAGGTGAATTAGGTTCACAGGCCTGTCATGCAGATGCAGCCAATTCAGCTCACTGTCTTGGCTTGGAGACATGCTAGCATCTCAGTCCTGTCTCGCCACACCTGAGAGCACAGCGACGTAGCGCCTGAGTGGGCGCCATGTAACCCGCCCGACACCTCGGCCTCGCACCGCTGCTCTGACACTGCAGTAGCTGATGAGAAATCATTCAGACCCACCGGACTCCTCAGACTGGGCCACCGCTGCTGTACTGTTACATGCCCCACTGGATGACTGACAGGCAGCGTCCTACAGGGAGGCAGCATGTGGAGGAGCAGGGTTCACACTCAAGAACTGGGTTTTTTCTCCTAGCAGCAGAGGGTTCAGGTTTAGCTGGTCCTCTTACTGTGATCTGTCCCGTCAGGTAGCTTTTCGTTCATTATTGTGACTCCATCCAGCTACTGTCTGCTGCTGACTTGTTGCTGATTGCTTCCTCCGCCATCCAGCCTCCTCCCATTTGGTGTCTCATTAATCAGTCTACTCACAATGTTATCTTTCTTGTGGAGTTGTTCATCATATCTCAGTAGCATGTGCATGCTGAGCTCTGGTGTGTGGTTTTGCATTTGGATCAAGCTTAGTCTTTACACTATTTGAGTTCTTACAAGGAGTGCACAGCAGGGCAGCATATTATACTGTTAACACTCGAAACCCCAAAACCCAATGGCAAGTTTGAAAAAACATGGAATTGTTAACAAAAATGCCAATATTATACAACTTATCAAAGCCAGAAACTGTAAAAAAAAGAAATGTTTCTATGATCATTGGACTAATCATGTGTGAGCTGCGGTTGTATCCGACACATCAGCCATATCAAAGCTTAAAATCGTGATATTTAAGATAAAGTCACGTTATTCTACGCGTTTCATTTCAAAATCCACCAAATGGAAGCTCGTTACGATAAGCAGATTTACGATAAGACATCTGTGGTAGCTACAATTTGAGCCCAGGTTTTAATTTTTGTTAAATAAATAATCAAATAAATGACACTTTTTTTTTGTTTGGATTTCTGACATTATAACTTTCTATACTGTACAGCAGACATTTTTGAGTTCTCTCTACTTCTAGCTGCGCTCTGTGTTTCCACAGAGGTGCAGGACTTTTATAGTGCAGTGAAAGAATGAGTCCACAGTGAGTCAAAATGTGTCAGGAGCTGAAATGGCTTGTGGTTAAGAGGGTTAAATACTTTTTTATAGTTTTTTTGTACATAAAGGATTAAACTTAAAAACCAGAATGACTGAAATACCATCCACTAAAACCCTGCCACCAAAAATCCCATTAAAAGAACAAATCATCCTTTTCTTTTAGTAACTGCCAGGCTTCAGTGTAATTTGAACTTCATACTGTTAAAGAAATTCCCTTCACTTTCGACTCCGCAGTGAAAAATGAGTCTCTCGCAAAGATTGAGATAAAACTTTAATGATCCCTATTGGGAAATTGGGTCATTGGAGCAGCAAAAATCATTTAAAGAACTTGGAAGAAAGGAAGATTATAAATGAAAGTCAAGCAAATGAGCGACATTAAACATAACAGAGCTGGGATTTACCTCACAGAAGGCCATATTAGAGGATAGATAATGAGAATTAAATATTTAAATAACAGCATTTATGCTTATGTATGTACAGAACCTCAGATATGCACAGCTGGATATAAGTCTTACTCAGAGATGATAAACTGTGTATGGATTCATACATCATTACACGTGAGAATTACTAGTTTTTCTTGTAATAATGTCCTGAAGGAAAAAGAAAAAGTGATAATATGCAACATGACACACTGTCTGCCTATTGGAAATCTCCCCTTCATTTATCTCTGAATGTTTCACTCGGCACGCTCGTTCTTTTATCCCGGTGCCCTGTTTGGCTTTCACTCTCACACCATTTGTTTGCAGTGCCACAGGTGAAAACTAGGTGAAAATTGAATAAGAAAAAAAATCAATAATGCAACAACCTTTTTGAATTCCCATTATAATACCATCTGCAGCGCAAACATTCTTCATTGTTCTCTTTTGCTATTATTTTTTATTTTCATGGGCTCTGTGATTATATCCCAGTATCAGTATCTACTAACTGTAGTTGATGACTCAACTACAATTTTACACCTCACATCCAGAAACTGGTTGACAGTAGGTTTTTATTGAACTCTTAAGTCTTGCCTATCTAAAAGAGGCTTGTTTCCACCACTGTCATGCCTGTGTTGGATTGTGGTGATGTCATATACTTGCATGCATCCTCACAGTGTTGACATGCAATGGCTGCAGTCCACGGAGCACTAAGGTTATTCATCACTCATACTGTGTGTTATATGCTTGAGTTGAGTACCTTGTCAACATGTCCATGTGGTGTTTTTTATATATTGGAACACACATCATGAGTAAACAAAGAAGTCAAATCTATGGTTGAGCATTTCCACCTTGAAACTGCAGTTTACTGATGACAGTTTCAAATATTCAGATTTCCAGGGTTGTTTTCATATGTAATCTCTAATCATATGTAAGCTAAGAAACCAGTCCTGTCAACTTGCAGGGTGAAGCTTTACATATAACAGACCAAGCCCAACTGACATTTTATTTTAAAAGTTTGCTTCACATTCACTTGGCACTTAGAAACATGGCTTATATCTGTAACTTGTAAAATTGTGATCCTGCTTATCTTTGCTAGGACACACTCATCAATTGCAGTAAGACTTTTTTCAGGCTAAATACAATAATAAAAAAAAAAGATTTCAATGGATCATTGTGGTTCTACAAGAGAACAGCGCTGCCTTGGTGTTTGTTGGTGCTTGTTATTCAAACTTGTCCTCACAGGAGAAAACCCTGTCATAATAAACCAATGTTATACCAGTCGTCCTTCTTAATTCTTTGTTATAATTCTATCCTTATGAAAGTGGTGATTGAATGGCCTTTATAGCCCTTTTACATCAGAAATATTTCTGGCTCAGGCTACTGTAAATGGTCATGAGAAACATAACGAGGGTGTAAGGGTGCATAGTGATTTTCTTCACTCTATCATCTACACTAATTATTTATCTTCAGTAGTGAGCTGTCAGGCTGTATAGCCAATCTTGAGGTAGATCACTCTGTGTTCTGCTTTCTCATAACGCCGGTTCTATATCTCTCTTTATCTTCCTCTTGGTGAAGTGATGTGATGCCCAGGCCTTAGGTAAGGCCTAATGGACCCCTCTCCTTCTGTCTCTCACTTTCTCTTCCCCTCAGCACTACTCGGTACCTGTTAAACACAGGATTAAAGTGCACTCGGCAGGGTGCAATTATACAGCAAGCACCGCTACATCCAGAGTTAAACACAGCCCTCTCTCTCTGCTCACTTGTCTGCTGCAGGCTGCTGCAGCCTGGAGATAATTGTATTGCTGTCAGCCCTTGGTTGATGAGTTGCCAGTGTAATTGCTTTACGGTTTGACCTCTGGTTTTTCAAACAAGCGCCCTGGTCAAGGATCTGCACTGGGCAGATGAGGGATGAGAGTGAGGCTGCATGTGTTCCTGCTTGTGTGTGTGTGTGTGTGTGTGTGGTTGTTGGTGGCAGGATAAATATGTTAGTCCTCCAATGCTCCATGTTGCCCCCGTGTCCTCTGTTATTCTTTACTGCATCTTAAACTGCAGTTCTCTGCCTCAATTTAAAACCAGCTTCTCAGTCAATTGAATTGTTAGCTGTATTAAATGTACAGGGATTTGTCTTGCTGCTAGTAGTACAAGGGCAACAAGACATGACAAGGAGCACAGTCACAATGCCAGACACACAACACACATTAGACCATTCAGCTCTTGACATGTTTTTCGTAACTTGTTATTTTCATTGTTCTTGTCAGCCCAGAAGTCGACACCATTTAAATTATAGGAATAAGCAATCCATCATGTTGAACTACAAAAAAAAATTGCTTGTGTTCAGTCTCTCTTGCCCTCCTTAAATCATTTCTGCAATTTCTGTCAAAGATTTTTAATTGGATTGTGACACACATTATTAACAATACCTCAACAAGCTGTAGGATGTGATGGAATTATTCAGCAGCCATTGATTTTTCTGGCAGTAATCACAAATGTTTCCAGCTGTAACTAATCAACAGTAACCCTGTGAGCTGAACTAATTGCAGAATAAAAAGTTTGACTGTCAGGGGTATGGCCAAAGATGGTTTTGTCAAGAAAAACAACTAATTTATCTAGTTTTGATGGAAATAGAATGTTGTTGGTGTTCAAAAAGGACAAGGAAGTGGGTCTTTCTCAGTGAGTATTACATCATTTTCAGATTTTGCAGTTAGCAGCTAGCTTGTTGTGGCTGGTGTGCAAATTACCAACTACTAAACAAAATACCACAGTTAAATTTTAACTACATCATGTAATATGTTTTATGTTTATCATTTTAAGGTAGCAATAATAGATTTTTGACCAATAGGAGGTAGCAGAGCAAGCTGTTTTTGTATATGAAATCGACAGTATCGGCAAATGTGCTAGCAGATAGTTGCCTATTTACACACATAGAGCTACGATAGCATTTATTTGGAGTTATGTTTCAGGCCACCTGGCAAATGTCCAATATTCACTTTCCCTCACTGTTGTTTGGTGTTGTGGCTCTCTAGCTGCTAAATGCTCCACTATGCTAGTCAGCTAGCAGCTATATTCTGTGTCCACTGTTTGGTGTATTTGAGTTTCTTTCTGTTAATTACTGTTGCCTTTGATGGGTACATTAAGAGAAAACTGTGAAGTTTTGAGGTGTAACACCAGACGGTGTTCCATAGAGCTGATAGTCAGGTGATAATACTGTGTGAATAGCAGCGAAACTAGCATTAGCTAAAGCAGCTAAAGTGCATAACTGTCAAAGTTTTCAGTGGGAGTCATCAGTGTGATCTCAAAACTGTCAGTTAAACTGTCAGACTTAACTTAACATGTCAGTAGTGTCAAAAGTGGGCAAATATGTAACAAATAAACACATTTTAGATGAGATGGTATGTTTATTTTTTCATTAAAGCATTAAACTTGGTACACTTTGGCGCCCTGGACATCGTCAGAAATGGAGCCATTACTGAAACGGAAAGCACTGTGGTCAACTCTTCTAAAGGCGAGCCAGTCCGTCCTTGAACTCTTAAGTTGTGGCTGCATGAAAGGCTGACGGGGGCGTTGCAAATGAAAAAAAAAAAAAGCCTCCTTAAAGCGCACAACTCTGTGTCAATGTGATGGAGATGTGAAGCAAACAGTAAAGAAAAAGTTCAGCAACAACAAAAGAGTCAAATGTGTCTCTGAAGTTGTCTTTTTGAAGTAAACCTCTGTGTTTGACACATTCATTTTAAGCTAAAAAGGTCACATTCAATGTTGTCGTACTCTATAGTCACTGCATTGTCGGGGTTATTGAACAGAAGGATAAAGCTTTAAAACTTTACACAAGGCTAGCCCAGGTTTTCAGATATTGTGATTTCCTTTCTATATCTCTGAATTTACCATTAACTGTTCACGATGCTGTATAGGCTATGGTGTCATATTAATCACTGGAAACCAAACATGTGAGAAGACATTTCCCTTTTGCTGCGTTATCATGTTAGGCTCATGGGATGTCATGCAAAATACAGAATTTATGGCAGGAAGCAAAATGGCTGCCATGGCCGCCACAAGGTTTTCACATCAAGTTTCATGCTTTTATGAAAAACTGAATTTTCACATATCACCTGGACTAGCAGCATTAAATCATTAAAAGGATACCTGGCGGCTGTCGGGTTTAGCTAGCTACCTGATGCTCATGCTAATGCTTCACATAGGGTTTTCAAACACTGAAGTTGAGGAGCTGAGCGCCTGTTTTTAAGCAACTGGACTACTGTTAACTACAGTGAACAAGTTGCTTATCATGTAGATCAGGTATGAGGGTTATTTTTATATAAAACCATATTGACTCCATCTGTTTTGTTCAATGTGATTGATAACGATACAGGTTATTTACTGTGGAAGACTGCAGCTCGTTTGCTGTGTTTAATACTTTGGATTTCATCAGGCTTAATGTTAAATGGCAATTTTGACTGAAGTCATTATTTTTTCCTATTTCATTTATATTCATGTAACCTGTTGTTTGCTTTATCTGTTCTTCAAATTCTCAATGTTACCAAGTGGATTTTGTGGCAAAAATTAAGTGTCACTGGTTAAAAACAGTTTCATCAACATCTGATTAATTGTTAATGTGGCCAACTTCTGATAAGGAAATTGTTTAAAATTGCATTCCTAATTGGTCAATTGGTCACAGCGGTGGAGACAACAATACCAACAATAAGCTACAGAATAACTTTCTCAGAATAATTTCAACCTGGTCTCCACAAAATTACATTCCTGTACAGCTAAACTGCACTCTCAATGTGGGGAAATGTAATTTTGTTTCGAAATAAATGTCGTCCAGTTTGAAACAGACACAAAATCCTCCAGATGGAGGTGTAAGCTAACGCCCAAAGTTTCACTCAGGACACTGGGGTTTGTATCCCCTAAGGGACTGTAAGTTTTGTTTTCACTTGTTTAGATGTTGTTGTTCAGTCACTTTCTGGTTAGTTTTAAGCACCAAAACCAGGAGGTTAGGTTTATTAAATATCATGGTTTGGGTAAAGTACAATCCTTTAAAAACATGTTTGAGGATTCTCCATTTTCTGGGTTATTAGGGTGATGAGTCCCACTCCATATGAGTTTAAGACCATGATTGACACAGGCTTATTTTAATTCTGTGTGGACTACATGAACAATCAGGCCTGGAGTTTGAAGTATAATCACAGTTAAATATTATCTTTAAGTCTTTCAGGCTCTCCTTCATGCCTCCGATGTTTAGATAAAAGATAAAAGATTTGATGAAAGCACAGGAGCGCAGCCTTTCATCTTGAGCCACATGATACGCATGCCGACGTGTGTGTCATGCACTGAGGCGGCAGGGCTGACCACATGAAGCTGTTAAGAAGTGGAGGAGGAGATGTGGGAGAAATTTCCTGCTGACATCTGAAGAAGCGAGAGATGGAAGTGTGAGAGGGAGTCCAGAGTGTTAAGTGGATGTGTGGACATGCATGTGGCTGTGTGTGCGTGACAGGGAGCGAGAATGAAGAGGGGGAAAAAGAGCTTCATTGTGTGCCTGTGTGCAAGTGCTTTTTCACTTTGCGTATTGCGTGGGAAAAGAATTAGGCTGCAGCACTGTGTATTTATGTGTGTGGATGGGGTGTATGAAATGAAAAAAGGGACGTGAATGGAAGTGAAACAAGTGCAAGTACGCAGTTCAGACACAGTGTATTTAAAAAAGGATGACTTTTAAGTGAAAAAAGGAAGAAAAAAACAAGAAAGCAGTCTGCTGAGATAATATAGACGTGACACAGTAGGGATTTGTGAGTGTGTGTGTGTGGTGTGGGGGCATGCACACTGAATAAGGCTTCGCTAAATGTGTGTGTTTGTGCATGCGAGTGCAAACAGCGCGTCAGGCTCATTCATCTAGCACAGAGTGTGACGGCATCAGTTCACGGCTGACTCAGTGGTTGGGGAGCGCTCTGGGGTGGCTTTTAGCGCCACACAGGAGCGTTTGTTTTCGTTGCCGCCGACATGTTGCCTCACTCTCTCTGTGGCAGCTCGTTTTCCTCCCTGTCAAACAAAATCACCATGATTTCTCTTTTGGTAATTGTCTGAATAGTCGCACATTTAACAAACACTCAGATGACAGCTCGTGTCACTGTCAACAAGGACTGTTACTGACCAGGGAGATCGCTGTTGTCATAGTTTTACTTAAATCCTTAGGTCTGCGTTGTATAGTTTCAGGAAAATCCATCATCATCAGGCCTAGGATAGATTTTAATGTGTGGTTCTTATCTTGAGAAAAAAAAGTATTACATTTTGGAGATAGATGTTGCTCTGACTGCAGTGATACAGTGTGAAGCTGCAGGCAGATCTGAGCTTTCTCCTCTCCTGTCAGTTGTCTCCGGCTGGGATTCCTCTAGCTCTGTCAGCCTCCTGCTGTGTGAACAAAGCCAACTCCTCACACCGGTTCAGCTCACAGCAGGACGCGCTCAAAAATTCGGCTGACGTTAAAACACTTCTGCCGTCTTCTCAGTTAGTCAGCAGAGGGAGAAAAAAAAAACTCATTTTGGTAATTTGTGTTTTGTGTAGTGAGAAGACCGGGAGAATAACTGTCAAATAGTGAGTGTTCAGTAATGCACACAGAAAAACGCGTTTGTTAGGTTTGAAAAGCTTGTCGTTTTTTTCCCCTTTCCTTCAAGAGGCCTGCCATTAACATCCCTGGTGTGTTTTTAGCAGCTTCACCCATGGAAAACCTACTCAACAGTTGGTACAGGAAATATGTTGGGCTGATTTGTTGACAGTGTGAGACCAACGTTACACATTTATAGGAGTTTATTTGTTATTCTGCTCCACCAATGGGAATAGCTGTTGCCGAGGCAACACTTCCTCTCTCTCTCTGGAGAGTGTGAGGAGAGGAAAAACCCGGAGAATGACACCCGGTTGTATTTTGGGCTGCAGTGTGTGGGCTGAGCAGCAGAAATCAGGGAGCTTCCTGTGACAATGGGTGGGAGGTTCACAGGACATATTGGCCTGCGTAAAAACCTCTCTCCTGTCCGACAGTCTACTTATTAGTCTCTAGAAGAGCCTGTGGGAGGTGAGACCTGTGATATCTGGTAGTATGTGATCTCTGCTTCAGACCTCAGTTGCTGTAATCATCGTTCTTGTTGCTGTGGCCAGTAATTCTCTTGAAAACAGCTGCTTAAGTTGTGAAAATGTGTCTCCCTTTCGCCTTAGACTCAGTAGATGCAAAGCGGTATTTCAGTCAGCGTTTTTTTTCTCTCTTTTTTTTACTGAGAGTAAATGTAAGTTTTTAGCTTGACACCTTAGGAACAGCAGATCAGAAGCTAGCGGAGATCAATGCACCCAGCTGTGAGGAACCGTAAAGAAACAGAGCCCATGGAAGCATGCTGGGTTGGCAGTGGGATGAGAGATGCATCAGCTGCAGCAGCAAAGAGATCAACAGCACAGGCTGAGCAAGTGAGTCTGACAGCAGAAATAAACTGCTCAATTGGTGGCAGCAAAGTCAGCCAACACATAAGCTGATGCAGAGCGCAACACCACTTAAGTCTTTTCTGATGTAATGTTAACACCGTCAAGATTACATTTTCTTTCAAATTCTAGCAACTAAAACATGCCTCCGCAGAAGATACTCCACTTTAGTTTATTTAATACTTAATGCTGCATCGTGTCACCTCTAAAAGCTTTGACATTATCACCACAAGGAATATGTTTGTCAAACTAAATGTCAAATATGCCAATTATTAACAAGTTAATATACACAGATGCAGTAATTGCATTTGTTGTAATAGTGAATAGTTATTGAATTTTGTGACAATTCATCTCTCACCCCATTAATCCTGTTATTGCATTTGTTGTTTTATTCCCTATTTAATATTTGGATGCCTTTCTAATGAGATTTTAAAAATCTATTCTGATGAAAATCAAGGATTTTACCTTGTAAACGTTGGCTGAGCATTTCCACCTTGAAGCTGCAGTGTGGCTGTCGACAGTCTAAAAATCATGGATTCAGACTTTCAGTGTTTCCTATGTAACAGACCTAAGGAACCAGTCCTGTCAGCTTGTATGGTGGGGCTTTCTGTATCATTAGTTGTTTTTAGAATTAGTTTCCAGTTTGAACATGTGTGGCTGAATTACTACAATATTACAATTTGCCATTGCGTGGTGTAGAGTAGTTTTACAGTGTTTGTGCAGAGTTGTAAGTGAGCTGGTGTGCTCGAGCTGCAGTCAGAGGCACACCAGATGTAACTACACCATTGCCTCTAAATAAGGTAAGGGTGCAGTTACATTTAAGTATTGTTATCATGGTAAAGCTTCTACTATTATTATATAAAGAGTTTCTATGGGTTCACAATTGTCTTGGGTGTAGCTGAGCCATGGATGCAGCAACTGTGCCCCCTAAAATGTTGAAGGGGGGGAGAAATTGTTTTGGTGGAACATTTGAATGCAGGGAGCCGAGCACTGTCATTAAAATGTCTGCATTGCCTTTTTACATGATCCAAATCCTCAGCCAAATTTGAAAATTTCAGTGTGCTAGGTTTCTAGACCGGAGGTTGCTGTTGTTGTTTCTAGTAGTAAAGAGGAGTTTGAAAATGGGAATATGTAGGAAGCGCATGGGGCGGAGAAAGCTGTGTGAAATGTCCAGCCAATGGAAGGCTTATACGGCCAAATGTACATCTGGTGCACGGAGAAGCCTCTAGTCTCCCCGCTTAGTTACTGCAGCGCAAACAGGTGTCTGATTTTTAAAAAGCGTGAAAAGCACGAAATAAGGAGTTCCAATGTGAGATTTACTCAAGTTCAAACAAAGGGATTATTTCTACATGGACTGTTGTCTATTAGCAGAATTTTCTATAAGCAGAACAAACATTTTTAATGTTAGTATCGCAGTCGAACGTGTTTATTTGTAGGAAGACAAAATCATGATTAGTATTCCATTAATTGTGCAGGCCAAATAAACAGTAGTACTACATGTCATGTGAATGGAAGGATGTCTGGGACGACATACTGTAAGCACCTAGCAATAGTCATGAATAGCTGTGAAAGCATTTACAACATCCATCCCATCAACAAAGAAGTCACATGCACTTTGAGCACATACTGTCCTTGGGAATGAGGAGAAATCTTGATCTGATTCCACCTGCCTTCCTTTGTCTCGCCTCCAGTGTCTTATACCTGAAATATGGAGTGTGTGTGTGTGTCTCTCTGCTCTATTGTTTCCTTTGTGTTTGTCAGAACTGTTAAACAGATTTAGAGCCGGTGTTTATTGTTGTGCTGCACCACCCTGTTATCGCTGCATTCCCTCTATTCTCTCCTCCCCTAAGCACCCGCTGGCCAGATGGTGTCACTCCAGGAGCTAATTCAGCCCTCGCACATGTGTGCTGCACAAACACTCACAAACACACTTCAAACAACGTACACTACTTTGGATCTACTTTGATGCGCAAGCACACACACACGAACACACACATTGAAACATACTCTGACTGACTGTGAATAGTTCTACTTGAAATAACTGCATGCACTCACACATTGACGCAAATGGATATACACAGATGCAGCAACACAAACAGTCACAGGTAGCCTCGGCATGCACATTGACAGCATATGCAGTCCTACAGATGCTTAAGATACCTAAACGAATAATGTATTCATTAATTCACCTATGTGCACACGCATAACAAGTGTATAAACATTCATATACTGCACATGTTTACATGCACACATAAACAAGCAGCAGGTTACCCAGCCATAAGCATACTTAAAGAGTAATAAAATCAGCAGTTTCATTCTGTCTTCACACACTCCACTAGTTCAAAAAATGCAATCAAATGGGTGTAGAGAGCAATAAAAGATGGGAGAGGGAAACAGAGAAAGAAAGGAGGTTTATCACCACCTGCACATACACACACACTCACTATAGCAACGTCGCAATCAAGAGGAAATCTTCAGGCCCAGAGCCACTGGAAAACCACCGAACAGACTCCAAAACTATCAAAAACATCCAGATACTGGAGCTCCCTCTTGGTCCTGTTTGCCTGCATATTCTCTTTTTGCTCTTCCAAGTTCGACTGCAGCTGGTTTTAGTTAATGTACTTCAGTGGTCTCTTTTAGCTTTGCTTTAAAAGTAGTCCATTTGCGTGGTGAAGCAGAACTGGCAATCCCAATGTAACTCCAGATATGATTCCTAATGTGATCCAAAATCCATACCTGCTTTACCCATGACGCTCATTTGTCAAGGCTTTTGGCAGATGATAGCCATCATCATGGATTTTTCTGTTGTAATCGTAGTGGCAGTTTGGAAAGCTATGATGTATAATCATGCTAAAGTCTGGAGCTCTGTCTCCAGTGATTAAGAAAGACTGACTATGTATCACACAAGATACTGTCATTTTAACAAAGATTCTTTTAATATTTCTACTTTATTGTACACCAGTGTGCATCTAGTGTAGACATCAGACTTTATACTGTGATACCAGCCAGTGTTTTCTTTTATGCTTTGTTTATTGGAGGAAGGATTATCTAAGAGGTACGAAACTACAGGGAAGAGATGCTATACTTAGACAGACTGACTCATACCATGCCAAGGAAGCTGCTTTATTGTTTACATTCATTTTTAGAAAGTGTCTTTTATGGCCTAGAGTAGTAATCGATGTATTCTAAAATTGGAAGAAGTACTTTCTTTCTCTCTGAGACTCTCAGTAGTTGTGTATGTACTTTATCTTCAGTGGCAATGGGTTGATAGTCCTTTATTGACAACAATGTCAGAAGAAGAATTAGTTTTTTGTTGTTGTTGTTTTTTTTTTACAAATTTCACCTGCCCTAGTTTCAAATAAACAGTGTACTGCATCACCTACTGCTTATCTACTTGGACCTGGTGATCCATTTGCACCATTAGTGATATGAGTTAAGTCTTGCAATACCTTTGTCTTAATACATCATGAGTGCAACATTATTCTCTGTTAAACAAAGAGTCAGCAATTCTAATCTAATATACTGTTTGTCAAACTCAGTAAATATCTCTTCACGGTCCGCTAGCCGTCAGTTCTGTATGTGACATAAATTTCTGTCATCCACCAAAGTCTATGAGGGTCCATTGACAATGACGTCAAGGTGCAAAACTTTTGACTGCAAGAGCGCCAACTGCACATTAACCAGGGAAACAAATGGTGCCTAACATGGTCTAAATTCTCCAGAAATCATGTGTCATGTCTATCCACTTTGCTCAGCACACCTCAGGAATAATCACATTGACACAGTTCCAATCTGCTATATCCTGTAAAAAGTGAGGAGTCACAGCCAATCTTTCAGAAACATCCATGTGTGTTTTTCTGTGTTTAATGTGAGTGGCCAAATGGCCATCTGTGTAGCAGACCGATGTGTACATATTGTAGTGTGACGTAGAAATGCGTGTGAGTCTGCTTTTAAATTCCACATGGGTCATGTGGAAACCATGAATTGGCCTTAAATGGGAAACAAAGTGACGTGTCTGCTGCATGTCGGTGCTCATGAACAGGAAAAGGGGGCAGGAAAGGGAGCAGATAATCAGGAAAATGTACGATGGTATTAAAAGTAAAAGAACTCAATATGAAAAAATGTCTCCTGTGACTGTTCTGCTATAATACAGCGTATTATTAGATTTTTATTACTCATCCAGTCATGAAAAAGCAGGATTTTACTGTTGTAGTGACCCTCACCAGCTGCCCCTTATAGATTTGGAATCATGAATCATCAAGATACAAACCATAGTCCACCCTAAATTCTGCAGAAAACATTACGATGTAGGCTTCAAAGAAGTGCCATAGCTTCCTCAATGCTTTTCCCTTAAATCCCCCTGACCCTAATTCTCAAATTCAGTGGTATGTGTACTGGTGCAAAACAGAGAGGAAGCACTGTGACAAAGTGAACAGCAGCATGTGTTGCAGAAAGAGAAGGAAGTGACAAAGTGAGGGAGGAGGCCTGCCTGCCTGCATGTTGGCTCCTGTTAGCTGGACGAGTGTAGCAGCAAGCTTACCTGCCAGGGATTAACACCTCACATCTCCTGTTCACATTCCCCTGCTCTCCCATAACACATATGGCAGCACCGCCAAAAAACTAGCTTACACTCACAAAGGATTAGGCCTTTAACCGTGAAGCCAAATGAACAGGAAAAATACACCGCATCGATTAACAAAAGGTGAAAAGGATGTGGTTCATCTAATCCATGCACTAGCCAATTATGCAACATTGATCACTTTAGAAATGTGCGCTCTCTCTTGTTCACAGCCTGATAAGCTCCTTGGCACACAATGTGTTCTCGTTTCTATCTTCAAGGCAGGAGCCCTCTGATTATATGCTTCGAGAGAAACAGGGAGGCTGAGTAAATGAGTGTGTGCTCGAAGTTAATCGAAGGTGTGTTTGATGTGGCTGACAGCAGCATTAGACGGAAGGTGTATGATCTGTTGTCTCTGTGGAGCGTCACATGCACAACACTACTAAAAGCTAGCGGGCGCTGCGTGATTAAATCAATCCAGTCTACATCACGACAAGTCAGGGTGATTTATCTGACGTGCCAAGAGCCGCGGTAATGCGTACAGAATCAGTCCAACAACTGAGCAATAAATCCACACACCTCAGTCAGCCTAAACGGAGCTAAACACCGCTAAAGTGGGGCAGCAAATGACTGCTCTGCTGCTTTTACATCATATGTAAAGATGAAAGAGGTGAACTTTCGAATACCTTTCACATAACTGGAAAATACCGACACAAGCAAGAGCTAACTACAAGTCAAAGTACAGCTCATCTCAGCTCTCAGGTGGTTAATGCTTACTGGAAATTAACTTTTGGTGATAAACTTTGTGACTCCAACCTTCTGAGAGTTGAATGTCAGCCAACAAGGACGATGCTGTAGCTACATTAGTGCTTTCATGGCCCAGAAAAACGATGCGGAGAGGTTATAAAATATGCTATATAGGTTTATGATTATGTTTAAAGGATTTTAAATTCCTTCTCTGTACACACATAGTGTTTAAAGGTCCAATCAAATTGCTCTATTGCTTCCTTTAATGTGATGTAAATAGTTTTGAAGAAGAAAGTTGCTGCAGGATATTAGTGATGGATCAGTCATACGGCAAGTGTAAACCCAACAGTTTGATTTGATGAGACAGTCACAAAGGCAGGGCTGGAAAATCCTGGTCCCCGAAAGTAAAAATCCTTTTCCGTTCTAGATGTGTCCCTTATCCAACACACCTGATTCAAATGATCAACTCATCATCAAGCTCTGCAGAAGCCTGGTAACAATCCTGATCATTTGAATCAGGT